>BDUI01000368.1:202584-231623 GCA_002335545.1 Apodemus speciosus | reverse complement strand
CAGACTCCATCTTAAAACAATCAATTTTAAGACAAATCAATGAGAAAAAATAGACTCTTAGTATTGAAATGTAAAGTTCTTTGATAACGACAGATAATCATTCCAGTGGTTAGTATTAATTTTTGCTATCATTTGTTTTTTTTAATAGTGAGAATATCAACTGCTTCTGAACAAAGCTGCCAGTATAGAGCCCTAAACTTTATTTGGCAATCTTAAACTTTAGTTTTATCATGTAATCTTACATTAGGGTTTTTCTGAGTGCCAAATAGGCTAGAGTAGAAACAAATCTGCTTCTCTTCTGTATACTGCTTTCTGCAGTTTTTGAATACAAAATAATTTGCCTACAATTACTGCAAATGACTCATAGCATTGAAGAATTTCTTTGTATCTAGCATTCTGTGCCTATCAGGAAGTTTTCACTTCTTTCTGTTCTCTCTTGTATGTTTTATATTTGTGTATATTCATGCATGTGCAGATATGCATATGTGTTTATATGTATGTGTATGTATGCCTATGTGAGTATGCATGTGTAGTCTGTGTGTGTGTGTGTGTTTATGTGTATACCTGCCTATATGGGTATATGTGTATGGTCCTCKGTGAGTGTATGCCTGCGATCCTATGTGGTTATATGTGTGAGGTATATGTGGGATGCATATGTGTGCCAGTTGCACTTGTCTAAATGTACAWGTGTATGTGTGGAGTTTGGATTTTGTATCAGATCTTGTCATCTATCTCTTCTACCCTACTTTCTGAGACAGGTTGGAGACAGGCTCTCTACCTGAACCTGAAGTTCACTGACTGTCCAGACTGGTTGGGGATCCATCTGTCTCCAGTTACCAACACTGGGATCACAAGTTCAGGTGGCCAATCTTATTTGTGTTTATGTTATTGTTTGTATGTGTGGAGCAGGGATCAGAACTCAGGTCCTCGTGTTTGCAAGCAAGTACTTGCTCACTGAKTCACCTCCCCAGCCACCTACCTCCTCTTACAATGTGGAGTTAAGACAGTSTTGCCAAAGTGTAGAAAAAAAGTCTATACAGGACTTAAGCAGGATTATGAAAATAGGAAACTATCAAGTCCCTTCACATTCACCAAAGCAAGCCTACCAGGACCCAGCCCTGCAGCAGTCCAGCCCTCAGRTATGCCAGCACCCTTCTCTCAGTTTGGAAAGTAACAAGAAGAAATACAAGACATGCTCATAACATTGGAGTGCTGACATCTGTATAGGCTAGGCCATGCTCACAGTTTGTCAGCATCCCAGGGAATGAGCTCTACCCTCTACACATTGCAGCATACTCCTTAAGTAACCTTCACAAGTTCTCTTTAAGAAATGATATTTGATAGATATAAAAATGCCATGCATGCATAGTGTATGTAGAGACACATGAAATCATGCATTATTCCTATTGAAAATGATSGTTGAAGAATGGTAGTATCCCATTAAGAACAGAAGTAAAATCCATAAGAGAAGGAATCAGAAGAGATACAACTCATAAGGTATATATGAGTAATGGTTTATTTTTCCTACTTGAAGATATGAGAATGAAAATTTCAAATTATTGAATTTAGGGAGCTTACTGTTGAAATGCTTAAAATCTACTTAAGATGCACTAAATTTCCTTAAATTGTTTTATTAATCCCTCTCCTTCAGGTTCATGAGCAAGCATAAGACAGTAACTGTATGTGACAGGCAAACTAAAATATTTAGTTGAAATCAAAAGCCTCCCAGGTAGTGCCTGGATGAGTACATCACTTTTGCTCACCTGATGTTTTTAAAATTAGACAATATGCTGCATGCTGCTCTTACCCAAGAACAGTTTTTCACGTAGGTAGAGTATATTATCAATCCCTTCTAGTCATCTTGAGTACCAGTGAAAACAAATCCCRCATGAAGGAATTAAAATCATTCCATTAGCAAATGCATGCTTTTTATGAAACATGAAGAAAAGAATGGTTAATTCATTCTGTGGGGCCATGGTAAGGAGAATGATCATATTGGGGGCTATCTTCGAAAATCATTAAATCAGAGCTTTGGCAGCTGTGAACTCATTCATCCATCCATCTATCCATCCAGCCTTTCATCTGTCCATCCCTCTGTCCATCCATTCATCACCCATCCATGCATCCATTACCCATCTATCTATCATCCATTCATCCATCCATTCTTTTGCCTGTTCATCCTCTTGTCTGTCCATCCATTCATCACCCATCCACCCATAGTCTATAAATCTATTAATCATCTACCCACCCATATATCCACTATCCATCCATCTATCCATATGTTCATCCATCCATCCATACRTCCATTATTTGTTCACTGCTGTTGCCCTACACCATGCCAGTTGCACCACTGAATCTCCAGTTAAACATAAATAACACCTTGCCAATTAAAATTCTACAAAGTAAAAGGAGTGTTAAGGCAAGTCCTCTGTGATACTTACGGCTTGGTTATAGTACATTAAACAAGAAATTCCAAAGCTTATTGCTTTTATTTTAGATTATCACTAAGCAGATTCAAAAATTACAACAATTATTGAAACGTTTTGTAAGAAAAAAGGGACATGTCATAAAGCTCAACTGGAAAGAAACAATAGAAAAGGCTCTTTGAGTTTTCCTCACAATAGGCATAGAGATATGTGAGAAATCCAAAATCAGAAGGGATGAATGAGACAAGTTACACATACAGGGACTGAATGTTTTTGTGGTACACCATACCTTTCAGAGATATTGAATTTATTTTTTGCATTCTTAGCTTAGCAACTGACTTATAATCTAAGTAGAACTCTTTGGTGTAGGACATCATAAGCTTGGGAAGGAGGAGAGGTCCTACACAGCAAAATTTGAAGTAATCTGGTGAGAGATGTGTGCAAGAAATTTGGTGGACGAGATCTCTGTAGTCAAGAGGAAGAAGGTAAAGGTAAAGAGATACATTCTCTAGTTAATAGATGGGAATGTAAGAACAGAATATTCTAAAAAAAAATCTTGGCATGGATAGTTATGAGAACTAGGGTGGTATACTAAACCTCTCCTTCTTGCTACCACAAAAGCTCAATGTGCCCTCAAGTAAAGAAATAAAATAATAATAATAGTGGATACTTGTGGTATACCTACACAGTTGTTATGACAAGGTCTACCTTGGGGACATGGTACACTATGTTCTCAGGAGCTAATGCAAGAAGTTGAGTAGAAATAATTCACTCCCTTTCCTCAGTATGATCCAGGGAATTAACTTTTAGGAAAGATATAAGTCCGTCTACAGATCCCAGATCACCTTTCCTACTTTTGTACCCCTCCTGTCTGGAATGTGGACTCAGCTAGCTTCTATTCTACATATCTTACCTCAATTACAACTCCTGGGGAACCAATCATTCTACCAAGAAATTATCCTTCTGTTTATTTCCTAAATAATCCATATAGTGTGAGCCTTAGGGAAACAGATGCCTTTGGCTATGTAATTCACAGATGTATTCACACCTCTTAGCATAAGGCCTGGAATCTGGCACTTCTTTTAAAGAAAAAGAAACCAGTGAATGGGTCATGCCAGGAAGGATGGGCACCATGGAGAATCTATGTATCCTCACAGATTTTCCCTTGGGAAATATGGAAGCTCTCTGCCCAACTGCATGCTCTCTCTCTCTCTCTCTCTCTCTCTCTCTCTCTCTCTCTCTCTCTCTCCTGTCTCTGTACCTCTGTCTCTCTCTCTCCATCTCTCTCTGTCTCTCTCTGTCTCTCTCTGTCTCTCTCTCTGTCTCTGTCTCTCTCTCTGTCTCTCTCTCTCTGTCTCTCTCTTTCTCTCTCTGGATACCACTTACACTGGGAGATCCAGGGTATTCTTTTTCCAAGTGAGTCAGTCCTCGTTGAACAGTGTCAAGGAAAATCCAGGATATAGCTGTTCTACTTGCTTCCTAGAAGGATAAACTCCAAATTCTTCTTTACCTTCGTGAAGGAGTTAAGTTTCAGCTTCCTAGAGCATGAATCCATTCATTAGCAGACATGTTTCCTTCTCCTGTCCCACAACTTCCCCAAGTGCAGCATTTTTTAGATATAATTCACAATAAATTACATTCACTCAAGCTTTGTTTCCATCTTGACTGCTGCAGAAAGTCACCAGCAGTAACGAAGGTCTACTAGTTTAAGTGATGAGAGGATGTCCAGGGTGCTCAGATTCATGAAGGTATCTGACAGAACTAGGTGAAGAAGTCTCTAATGTTTGGATCTGAGTGCCACCCAAAGTCCATGTGCTACAGGCTTTGTTCCCAGGGTGGCCTTGTCAGGAGGTGGTGGAACCCTATGAGGGAAGGGCCTTGTAGTAGATCCTCATATTATCAATGGTATACCTTCCCCCAAAAATGATGAGATGCTTGCTCTCTTCTTCTCTTTTTTTTTTCAACGATGGAATATTTTATTTTAGTCTACTCTGCTCTAGCTATGTTGTAGGTGACTTCATCACAGACCCAAAACTATTCTGGTTAGACAGGCATTGACCACAGCCTGTAAAACAGTGAACCAAGGAAACCATACAACCTGATCTTCTATGTCTGAGGGCCAGAAGCCGATTAACATTAATGGAATTTAAAGAAACAACACTTGTTAGTAGAGTAGAGATCTGAGAGGCTCTTCTTGGGTATATTGCAATACTGCCACCAACTTGGCTGTTGTGTCTAAACTCTGAAGATGTAACCATGTCATTAAAGGTAAATGTTGTGATTAGGACAATTGATTGTTTAATTGTATAAAGTAGATTATAAATGACAAAAGGGAATTAGGATCCTTGGAGAAGACAAATCCCAAAATCTAAGTAGAGAATACTAATGCCCAGAATTAAGGACATCACAGAGGAATAGCAAAGAAAAGCAGAAAAGAAAAGCACAGTACATATAAGACTTGACCCATATGGATGTGAGGTAAGAAACGGCCAATGAAAATGAAGTTCAAGAAACTCATCATCAGGAACTATGAGCCCCACATGTTGGGTTTGAGTTGGAAAGGATTCTAACAAGCTGTTTAAATCCTCCAGGATGAGAGGCAGAGTTTCATTTGCAAGAGGAGGAAGACACTGTACTTGCTCCCTGCATTTGATACTATGCATTATAGAGAATGTAAAGAAAACATGGTGGTTGATTGTAAATATTCTCACTGTTATTAAACACAGTGTATGCTTTAAAAACAAATAATTCCATGCCTTGACATAGACAAAATTATAACACAAAAATTAGAAACTTACTAATCAAAGATGAGAACAGTGTACTAATCTAGGTTAACTATTGAAGAGAGAAAGCAAGGGGCACACGAGGGCATAGCTGCCTCATTTTAGAGTCTCCCAAGGCCACCTGTGTGAATGGGGAGTATTTTTTTCTGGTGACCTTGAGACAACCTTGAGATTATAACTCAGTTTCCCATTATGTCTGACTCCAAGACACCAGCCAGATCAAGTTAAGAAACTCGCTTCCGGGAAAGGACAAATTCAATAAATTCCCATTTTAAATTCATGTGTAGTCTCTTATGACATAGTTTAATATGATTATGTTTTCCATATCAAGACAATTCACGTTTCGATGAGCAAAACTCTTAAGATGAAACTCAAGAATGACGAGAATTACTAAAAATATCTGCTGTTTACTTATTTTCCTCATCTCACCCCAAACAGTCCTTGTCCCTAGACACCCTTGACTAAACAATTTAGCCCATAGCTTTTTGTCCTGCCCCATTTGCACAATCAGTGCCACAAGCATGCTGGGAACAATACCAAGTCTAGTCAGAGGTTCTGATTAGACAGGGTATAAGGGATATTCTGCCTTTAAACAGGGAAGGTGTTCTAAAGCATTAAGACCGTAGGCTGTAGTCAGGGAGCTTCGACTGAAGAAAGAAAGTGCCTAGCCATGGTTCTGGTTTTTCCACTCCTTCTGTAGCAGGACTTTTCCACCTGTCACTGCATCTTCAGAGTGAGCAATACAATGAGAATCAGAGTGAGGAATGGCTTAGGAGCATCCTCTACTCTACACAGCCACTTTATGTAATGTTAGCCAGATGACAGGCACCCCACACTTAGTTTAACAAAAGTTCCTGAGGCTAACTAGTTGATTATAAAAGTGTCTAGAAATCCTAACATACATCTTACACTGTTATTTCTGTCTCAGAGAGCATAGATCTGGTCCAAACTCTCATTCCCTTTTCAGGAGGTTTCAACGAAGAACACAATCATAATTTTGAACAAAATTAGTTCAAAATGTAAAGGTGTTAGAAGGAAACCCAGGCAGATGTTGTCTGGGCTGGCCTTCCAGGAATGTCCTTACTAGCAAACAGACCAGCAAAATCATGTTTGAAAGAAAGCTTCTGCACTTCGAAGGAGGAGATCTTAGGATAGAGACCCCAGGGTGTGTTGAGGAAACCTTAGAAAGAGTGAAGATATCTGCAAATGTATTTTATAGCACAGTAACTATGCTAAAGGCAGTGTGCCACATTGTTGAAAGTGGTTTAGAGATTAGATCAGAGATGTCTTCCTCAGTAAAAACAAGAAGGTGGTCACTCACATCAACCAATGATTTCATTTAATCATCAAGTAGCTTATCTGTCCAAATAGAACAGGGTGTACCATTTTTATTGATCAAATATGCTTTAAGAGTGCTTGGAGAGAAGAAAAGCCCTTTCCATAAAACACATATTATTTCATCACGACATGGGCTAAGTCTAAGCTTCATTCTTTGTAGGTACTTGTCTGTCCTGAGATAGAAATTGTTTTTCCCTTAATAGGTGTGGGAGAAGTCTACTGCTGAGACACCTGCACATCTCTGCTTGACAGCAATTAGAATGAGACTAGATTTTTAACCAAAGGACAAACAGATAAAGAAAATGTGGTATGAATATAATGGTGTCTAAATTGTGGTGTTTACAGAAAATGGATGCATATGAAACACAATAAACTAGGCTAAAAGAGGGGTATAGACACAACTTTTCCCATACAAAGAGTTGGGGTTTAACTTTACAAATATGGATATCTATATGTGGAGGATGAGAGACTAAATGGGAGGGTGAAGGAACATATGTGTGTCACAAAAGCAGAAGAGGAGGGGGCACTAGGGGGAATACAGGGATCAGCAATCAGGAGAGCAGTGTGAGGTAGGGGAGTCAATGGAGGAGCAAGTAAGAACATTGTAGAAGGATACATATGTATGAATGTATGACAATGAAACAAAGTATCTGTATAATGACACATATGTATGAAAGTGCAACGATGGACTACTGTATACTAGCCAAAATATTAACTTGCTAAATGCCTGTGGATACATGTGCAAAAACCCAACCTATCACTGAAAATTCACAGTGAAGTTAAAACACCTACAAATATTCAGCACCAAGATGGGTTCGTCAATGCACCTGTGTGTAACGTGGGGCTGCTTTGCTGCTTTCTTTGATGATGCCAGTAACTCAAAGTGAGTCAGGCACTCAGCGCCTATGTCATGAATGTCAAGAGCTGTAGGTTGGATGAGGAGGAGCCTGTGGCCTGAGATCTAGAGTGGTGCTTCTACAGTTGCTAGGCAAGGACTGGGGCTACCCACATCGGCAGGTCCCCCACACCTGGTTGTCCTCCAGGCTCTTTTACTCTTGGTAGTTACCCATGGGCATGTCGCCCTTGTTAGACAGTAACACTTTAAAAGCAAAGCTTAATTAGGCATTGTGACATTTCAGCTTTCTTTATTCCAAGGCGTGGTGGTTTGAACAAGAATGGTCTCAACAGTTTCATTTGTTTGAAGGCTTGGCCAAAGGGAGTGGCACTGTTTGGAGATATGGCCTTGTTGGAGTAGGTGTGGCCATGTTAGAGGAAGAATGTCACTGCAGGGGCAAGCTTTGAGGTTAAATATGCTCAAACTACACCCAGTGTGGCACATAGTCTCCTCCTACTGCCTGTGGATCAAGATGTAGAACTCTCAGCTCCTTCACCAGCTTCATGTCTGCCTGTGTACTGCCATTCTTCCCACCACAATGATAATGGACTGAACCTCTGTAACTGTGAGCCA
This sequence comes from Apodemus speciosus, assembly GCA_002335545.1. Lineage (NCBI taxonomy): Eukaryota > Metazoa > Chordata > Mammalia > Rodentia > Muridae > Apodemus > Apodemus speciosus. Next base: position 223,608 of record BDUI01000368.1, on the reverse strand, counting down.
GTCCAATTTAATATTTTCCTTTATAAGATTTTCCTTGGTCATGGTGTCTCTTTACAGAAATTAAACCCTAAATAAGTCAGAAAAGAAGTATTCTCTGTTAAAATGTATGCATGATTCCCTGGGATGGAGGTGAGGGGATAAAAATACTTTGTCTTGGTTTATCTGTGATTTGTTTCTGGTGTACTGTGCACAAGGTAGTTCCTAGGATAATTGTGTGGCCTGCCAGACACTCTCTGGTCTGATCCCTAAAGGGGCATAATTTAGCTGAACAAGAGCTAGGTAATGATACTTGAGCTGTTTCTATAGCTGAGGGTTTTCACATTTGACAGAATAGTAACCTAACCGCCCCCCCCCCCATGTTTCATTACACATCTTCAGGACTCAGATAGGACATTATGTATTAAATCACATTGATAGGAACAAGGACATGAAAACCAAAACTTACAAACCATAGTCAATGTACTTGTCCATAAAGGATTTTATATTCTTCACAAATTTGACATATATAAAGAAATTACAAAATTTCAATGGCAGAATGTGAGGTTTTGAATACTTATCATATGCAAATAGCTACTTTAAAGTTTCACAAAGCTACCTTACATGTAAATATATATACAATGTACATCTTGTTATAATATATGTATATATGTATGAATGTATGTATGCATTAATATATATAAAATTTATTTACTAGTAAGTATTCCCCACAAAGTTAAATTATTAAATTCTAGGTAAATCTATTACTAGGAAATATCCAGGGTGTACAGCAAAATTTCATATGCAATCTAAGCTCTTAATAAATGTTTGTTAACTGACCTGCAAGCTAATTAATACTCATTAGTCAAGAATTAGTTTTAATCATTAGCATAGAAAGCCCTCTGCTATTTAACTTAGCATCTTGAATATTTAATCGAACCAAGTGATAAGAATTAGAAATATTTAGCACATGCAGCTCCCTGACTAAATGCTGCAATAGGAATTTCACACACATCTCCTTTAATTTAATTATTCTATTTGTTCTTTCACCCACAAAGGCTGGGCTTGGAAAGGAGGGGCAGGATAAGAGAAGGAACCTAAGTGATGGAGGTTTAGTGGGAATTTACTGTGGCATTCTCCCTTCAGAAGAGAACCTTAGCCAACTAGTTCATCTCAACCGAGGAGCATCAGAAGTCAAACTACAGAGACCAGTTGCAGTATTCCTACAGGAGCATCTAAAACTCACAAGGGAACAAGTTACATTGATTTCAGTTCACTGGATTCTCAGCAATTTCCTGAGACCAGGACTCCATACTATACCCAAAACAGAAATCACCTTGAGATTTCTCACTACCTCCTTTATATTGTGTTATTAAAATCTCACATTTCACAAGCATAGCCTTTCTTAATGAGATGCTAAATGTTCCACATGCAAAGGTAACATAGCTCCAGAAAATCAGTGATCCATCCACCATGTGAGAAAGCACTGTGTCCACCCTTGGTGTGAAATAGCACTGTGTCCATTTTTAAGTTGAAATTAGAGAATACTCTTTAGCATCTCTGGGCCCATTTCAAGGGCTCTGTGGACACACAAGGTGGAAAACAATTGTGCCAGAGACATTAGCTCTGAGAATCGATTGTCTGTGGGCAATGAGAGGCTGCTCACCTGAGGATATCATCCTCTAAGGATAGATAATTCAGGACAACTACAGGTTGTCAATCGTTGTCCAGCCTAAAGGAACCAGGGTACTGAATGTTACTGAGGGACTTAGTAAATGACCTAACACATAACAAATCAAAGTTGTATTTTATGACTTCTATTAAGTTGCAACTCATTTAGCATTTTCCTATGTACATGTATTTGGAAATGAAACTGAATATATGGAAAGTGAAAGAGTAAGGAAAAATAAAATATACTATCTGCAGAAAATAGCTACTCACCCAAAGATTATATTGCATTAATGTGAAAGAAAGGAGAGCAAATGAAAAGCAAGAAGACAGATCAGGTCTCTGAGAGTATTGTGGAAAGGATGTATAAGAGCATATTCAAGTCCATCTGGTACAATAAAAATAACCCACAGACACATATTCAAAAACTCTAGCAGAGAATAGCCAACATAAAATGATACTTACTTGAATGTTACTATCAAAGTCTCTTATATTAAATGCAATAAAATAGTTTTAAGAATTCATGATGTCAGAGAGCGCATTAGATAACAGCACTTGGTGCCTGATGATATAAGACTGGCCATGTGACATCGACCTTTGGACTGAGTGAAAGGTGGGAAAAGTGGGTCAGTTCTACAAAGCTATACTCATCTTCATGTGCAGACACAACAGCATAAATGCCCACAGCACACATCATACACACGTGTGTAATTAACAACAAACAAACAAAAACTATCTTTAAAGAATTCAAAGCCRGGCTTGGTGGCTCGCACCTGTAATCTCAGCACTTAGGAGGTTGGAAGCCCAGAATTGTCACAAATGTAAGGCTAATATGAGTTTACCTAATGATTTCCAGGTGAGCCTGGCCTACAAAGTAAGACCTTATCTCAAGAAAAAAATATTGAAAGAAAGAAAGGAAGGAAGGGAGGGAGGGGAGAGAGAGAGAGAGAGAGAGAGAGAGAGAGAGAGAGAGAGAGAGAGAAAGAGAGAGAGAGAGAGGAGAAGGGAAGGAAAGAAGAAGGAAAGATGTTAAAAACAATAAGATTTTTGAAGAATATCTTTTTACATTTAGAATGCTGAGTCACTAAATGTGAAGCCTTTAATCTCCTTTGTGTCTTCTACAGAACAGACAATTCCAGACAATAAACAATGGGACATGCAGAGCCCATTGTGATGACTCCATTCTGGTGTGGACAGGGGAGAGGCTCACAGGTGGCAACTGTAATTTTAAGGCCTCTGGGCTGATTCATAACACAGGCTGGAGAAATGGCCTAACAGTCACGAGCATACAATGCTATTCCAGAGGAGCCATGTTTGCTTCTTTGCACTAGCAGCAGACATCCTACAAACAGCTATCAAGGGGGATTTAGTGTCTTCTGGCCTCCATGGGCACTGCTGTAGTACACAGGAACCCTCCCTGCCAGCAAACACATAGCTAAAAGGTTTTAAATACAGAGCGGAAGCTGCTTCAATTCAGACCACAGAGCAAAATGGAATGGGCCAATGGACGCTCTAAATAGGCAGCTTCATCATCCCCTTGCAGACCTCCCTAGGAAGGGTCATCTATTTGGAAGACTTGGAAGGGCTCAGCTAGGTGGCAGACCTGTTCTGAATGGGTAAATTAAAAACTCCAAACTCCCACAATGTTGCTGATGCCAAGAAGCGCTTGCTGACTGGAACTTGATATGGCCGTGTACCCTAAAGATTCTACCATAATGAACAGGAGTGGCTAACTGGGAAAATCACTGTTACCCAGCATTAACTTCAGTGCGTTTGAAATTGTGTGTCCCTTCATTTGTACATGCTTGTTCAGGGGAGAGCTACACCTCACAGGAGGCTTTGGGGTGACTGAGGTCTCAGATGATAGCAGTCCTTTAGAATGTTAACATGGCATCGTGGCCAGCAGGACCATTCAATCTCTAAGAAGCAATGAAGAGCAGACCCAGCAAGTTCATTACACAAATTTTCTTATTTCTACATAATTCTATGGCACAACTATGCATTTCTGAACAAAATACCTATTATTAATGGAGGACCAAGTGGTCATAGAAGGGAAAAGATGTACATCAATATGTACTGTAAAGAGAACTTTCAGGTTTACTGAAGACAGCCTATCTGCTTGCTAGTCCTTCGTAATATTTTGTTGACTAAGTTTTTTTTTCATGAAAAACATGAAATATCAACTTCTCTGCACCCTCTCATTTCCACAATGATCTTAAAGAATCAAGTCAAATACTAAATTGTCTACACAGAGAAGGATGGAGCAACAGGGGAACCATGCTGTGCATGGAAAGAATCAGGGAAAGGTTTCCAGAAGGATCAGATTTTTCCACTCTGTTCAGGTACAAGGATTCTGCATTTTTTAAAAATCTCTCCTGGGAGAGTTCAATGAACCTGTCTAGGGGCTACAGTAGGGGGAGTCAGATTGCGGGAGAGAAAAGCTCATTTGAACCATCCCTAACCAAATATCAAATAAATTATGGTCAAAACACAATTTCCTAAAGAGCACATATAAAAACATGCAAAAGCATAAACCATGGTAGAGGCACCATGGTCTAACTCCATCAGCCCAGCCTGGCCTCTTACAGCTTTTATGTCCTGACATAATCTTCTCAAAATGTTATCTGTCATGAAGCACACTTGCTTAACCAGTCTGAACACTCCAGGGACTTGTCACCATTTAATTTATTCCTTGTGGCCTATAAGCCGTGAATATCAATTTCCACAAATATGTCATGGGTCAGAAGCAGAAGGGTATGAGAGGGCGTGTCGTCTCAGGAAGCCACAATTAGCCTGAAAGGGGAGGAGCTGCAGGAAGCAGATGGGACTGAAGCTATGTAGCTCTCCCAAGTTAACTGCATGATTACACATGGAGGGCTCAAGGCCTAACTTTGTTGTCATTACACTGGATGTACTTCTCACAAATCTTCACAATTGGTTTGGCAGATTGTGGGATTATTATGTTCTACTTATGGATATATTCCTCCATGTAAATATTCAATCAAGCATACAAGTTCTTTGTAGATAGTCTAAGACTTGTCTCAAGTTTTCTATGTTTACCCTTTACAAGTGTAAACGTTTATGCTTGGAGAGAAACAAGAAGACAACTGGATACTTTACTAACCACTGACAAAATGCCCAACAAAAAACAACTTAAGCTAGCAAAGGCTTAATTGTGGTTCCTGCTTCAGGGTAAATCTGTCATGGCAGTGGGAACAAGAGGTGGCTGGCCGCATTGTACCCACAGTTTGGGAATGGAAAGAGATGAACGCTGGTGCTCAGAAATGTTTATCTTCTTTATTCCAGTTTGGACTAGGGAATGGTACCAACCTCATTCAAGGTGGGTCCCATCTCCACAGTCAATCCTCTCTGGAGTTGCTCTCACAAACCCTTCAGAAAGTATATTTCACCCTCATGTTTCCTGATCCAACCAAGGTGATCTCAGTAGTCATCATACACTGTTCTTGCCTGAACAAGGAGGGAGGGAATGGTGGGTGCATCTTGAAGGTTTGAATTTTGTATTGGCCAGGTTCTAGCAAAGAAAGACCCGATGTTATCAGAAGGGAAGAAGAGCATTCTGGGAAGGCCAGCAGCATGGAAGGAAGAGGTAGAGACCAGCGAGGAGGGAAGGTTGGCTGGAAAGAGGCTTCACTGGGACAAGCATCAATTTGGGTACAGGAATATGACATTTCTGAGTTCTCCATTCCAGCTAATGACACCAGCCTTGATTATTTGTTTTTGTTCAACAGATACTATTGAAAGTCTGAGAGGGACATATGGAGATGCTAAAAAAAAAGCCACTGAGGTACAGATCTGCCTGCTCTAAGATCTTAAGATAAATACTCATGAGTTTTATTGACTAAAGCAAGAAAATCAGCCCAATGAACCATGCAGCTAATCTGATGCTTTTCAAACTAGGTATTTCATTGCTTCAAACTGTCTAAAGACGATGATTCCGTACTTACGGGTGACAGATCATCAACAATGTCTTGCTTGAGCATGCTGAGTGGGACTAAATTGTTTTCTACTGCATATCGATTGCTCAAGAGCTGATCAGAAAGAGACATCGATCATACCTTTGCCTGAATCACATTTACATATCCACCTGATGCCAACTTCACTCATCACAGCCAGACAAAAGGGGGGGGGGAACATGGCCTCTGCTCTGCTATACCTTCCTCGGGAGTGAAACAATTCGACTAATAAATGGATTAAAGAGATCAAGAGAACTCTGAAGGGATCTTGACTTCAAGTGACACAACTTACATATCTTATTTCCTTCCATGCTGCTGGGAATAGCAAATAAGAAAGTACAAATGCTATAGACACTTAAAACAGAAAATTCCCAAAATATTTCATGTATAGCTTGGCTCCATCATACTTATAAATTACAAAACCAWTTTTTTTATTTTATCCTATTTTTATTTTGTATTTTATTCTATTTTTAATTTTTATGAAAACACACATTCATTTTCTTATTGCAACTCCTTTACTGAGCCTAGAAAATAAAGCATAGTTAAACATGTTTTCCACAAAATCATTTCTAGTTAATAAAAATAAAATAATCCAGGTATGAAAATTTCACTCAGATTTCTACAAAGCACAAAACACCAACATCAAAAGCTATATCTGGGCTATGGTATACAGCTCCATGTTAGTAGGTGCTTGGTAGGTGCATGATAGGCACATGGTAGGTGCATAGTAGGTGAATGGTAGGCACATGATAGGCACATGGTAGGTGCATGATAGCTCCATGGTAGGCACATGGTAGTCACATGGTAAGCACATGGTAGGTGCATAGTAGGTGCATGGTAGGGACATGGTAGGTACATAGTAGGCACATGATAGGCACATGGTAGGCACATGATAGGCACATGATAGGCCCATAGTAGGCCCATTGTAGACATATGGTAGGTCCATGGTTGGTGCATGGTAGTCCCATGGTAGTAGGCACATGGTACATGCATGATAGGTACATGATAGGCACATGGTAGGTGCATAGTAGGTACATGGTAGGCACATGGTAGCTTTGTGGTAGTTCCATGGTAGGTGCATAGTGGGTACATGATAGGTGCATAGTAACTCCATGATAGGTGCATAGTAGGTGCATGGTAGGTGCATGGTAAGTGCATGGTAAGTGCATGGTAGCTCTATGGTAGGTGCATTAGCCTAGCATGCTGGGTTGAATCCTTAGCACCAAAACACTGAAAAAGAAACAGAAATAACACATGCTTCATAATTCAAATGGCCAAGGTCGGTGACCCTATCTATGTTAGATTTTTAGGCTGAGCATGTGAGGACAATGGATCTATGTAATTCCTTTCATAGCATGCTATTTCCTGACCTTCGTAGTTCCAGGAAGTGCAGTTTAAGATGACTGGAGAATTTTTATTAGAAGTCTTCTTAGGTAGAAGAGTCAAAGAGTTAAGAAACGGAGGACAGCAAAATCAGGAAATCACATAGGACAATCTACTGGTCTTCCTGTCTTAGACATGGGTGGGGTGAGTGGTCTGACTGTGCCTCTGATTTCTTGCATAACAGTCAGGGTCTTACAAAACCAGACAAATACGCCCATTAGTTCAAGAAGTCTGAGCAAGTTTTTCTAGTGCGTGTCTAATTAAGCTGCAAAGCCAACCTTCAGTTTTTCAGAGTACAATATAATCAATACAATTTAAAACTGAGGCAAAATTAGAAATTATATACACTCTTGCAAAAGCCCCCATTAATGAATACATTTTTTTGAAAATGCAAAATTAGTAATCTTGGCACCATAATTTTCATATTTCTGCAATTGCATTTATGTACCTTGTCTATAAGATTGAGTAACCCTTTCACTCTTTGGGAGGGAGGAGCTATTGTGGGGTTACAGCTTCAGCAAACAATTTATTCTCAAATTTCCTTCATTTGCTGAAGCTCAAATTAATAGGATTTTGTTTCTATAATGACTAAGCAAGTATAAATCCCACTGGTGCATGAATGGGAATATTTGTTGTTATCACTGTAGCTTCAAAAGTCAGCCTCGCCCTGCTCCTGCAAGGTCTGTTGAATGTCTGTCCTCCCTTGGAATGTGACCTTTTAGCAAATGGGGTTATTATACCATACTTCATAGCATGAGTTAGAATTCAGTCCATTTTTAAATGCAATATAAATAGCAGGTCTCACAAAGATGCCCAGGTAGAACAGCATGTGGTGAGAGGCTTAGAGTAACAATCTCATATGCTAGGACAGACTCCCAGAATAGTCTCTCTCCGTATCCTTTACATCAGAGTTTCTCAGCCTGTGGGTCATGACCTCCTTGAGGGTTGAATGTCCCTTTCGCAGGGGTTTTCCTAAGATACCAGAAAACATAGATTTTTACATTATGATTTATAACAGCAATAAAATTACAGTTATAAAGTAGCAATGAAAATAACTTCCCGGTTGGGGGACACCTTGACATGAGGGACCATACTGAAGAATTGCAGCATTAAGAAAGCTAAGAACCACTGTTCTACACCAATCTATAAGACTCCTGGAGCTTGGACAAAAACCTTAGAACTGTAGTAATAAACTGCTGATATTTCCAAATGTTCACACAATGTTAACCTTGGGTACATTTCCAAAGCAAATGGAGGAGGTTAGTAGTACCACGTGCCAGGCAGCCTAGATGGTCCTGATAATACTCCCAATTCAATTGTCACATGTCCCCTTCCAGTTTCCAGAAAGAVTTAAGTGATGAATTACATTTGTATACAACAAATCATCTCCAACTACAATTTCTAGTATTTAATAGGATGCACCATACACACCCTGCAACAAGCCACTGAGGACACTCTGATAAGTGACTCTTGAGACAGTTTCTTTCCTAACCCCAGCGTGAGTTATAGAATAAAACGTCCCAGATGATAAGAAACATTACCACCACAACCCTAACAAAAATTCAGCACCCAGTTATGACACCATGTTTCCTTCATAAATCTGTCCTAATCTTCTCTGCCTCATTTTCTTGGCGGACATTGGCACATCACCCTGACCTAATTCTTTCTCACCCTTTATCTCTGCTTGTTCTAATTAATGGAGGAAAGGGAAGAGAGCAACCAGCTTCTATGAAAGTTCATCCATTGAAAGTGCCCCTCACTGTAGAGCAGGGCCAGGCACTTGGGACAGACCCTGAAAGCAAGGGGTGAGCTTGCTATATGGCCAGCTCTGTGCCACACAGCTCATGCACGTTAAAATATTTACTATGGCTCATTCACCCTTGAAATGTCTGCAGCAACTCATTGTAAACAAGGACAGGAATGACATCAAACCCTGATATCTCAGAGCACGTTTCACAATTAAGTATGGTTCCTAGTTCCATCATACCTCTTTTTCTTACGGTGTCACCTGTGGATGACACAGATCATCCCTGTCCAGTCATCTATCTGACAGTGAAATCACAGTATCACCACAAAGCATTACTGTGACACGTTAATCAATAATTGAGTTCTCACAATGCCTTGTGCATAACATGTGCTTTATTGATAAACACAGTGACCATCACAGCAGCTACTCTACCTACTGGTGTCATGGTCATTTACACAAATGAAAACTCTATCTAATAGATAATAAAATAGCTCTAACCCCTTGACTTGGTCAAAGAGTGTTTAGTGTTTGTTGTGCAGATAAAAACAGAATGAGTAATACTGCGTATCTTTATATAGATGTTGGGGTAGGTTCAAGAGCATGAAATTTCACTAGAAAGTAAGAAAAGTTATCACAAGAGCTGGAAACAGAAGGGACAATATAATAGTACACAGCAGGAGGAAGCATGAAGGTCTAATCACAATGTGAAATTCAAGCTACACAATAGGTTTGAGGCAACCCTACATATCTCATCTTAAAGGAAACATAAAACAGGAAGATCATACAGTAAGAATACTGTTTCCATCCCAGCCTCTGTGTCTGAACAGAGTCACGTGTTTTCCACACAATGGGTGGAAGAGAGAAGACTCTCAGGCTTTAGTATGAGGGGATCAAAGACACTGTGTATGGTAGTAAAGCACACAGTGTAAAAATAGAGGGAGGAGCCGGGCATGGTGGCACACGCCTGTAATCCCAGCACTTGGGAGGCAGAGGCAGGCAGATTTCTGAGTTCGAGGCCAGCCTGGTCTACAGAGTGAGTTCCAGGACAGCCAGGGTTACACAGAGAAACCCTGTCTCAAAAAACAAAACAAAACAAAAAAAAAAAAAATAGAGGGAGGAGGAAGATTGTACAAGTTGCCAGGGGCAAAAGGGATGAAAAGGAGGGTGGTTGTATTTCAGGTTCATACTGTAAACAGGCATTGATTTAAGTGTTCTATTACAACAATGTCTCTGGAATGTAAAGACTATTCCTTAAATGTGCATGTAAAATGACTAATGTGCTATATTTATGCTGTATAATTCTCATTACAGTTAACTATTTTTAATATTAAAAATAACAATCACATAAGCTTAGTTGGGAGTTTTTGAGTTCATCTGGTCAGGGATGGGAAGCTGTGGTGGATTTTCAGTATGAGGGTTGCCATAAACCAGGCCACTGAAGAAATCTGTCTTGGCTGCTGGCTGTGGATACAGCCAGCAGCCAAGACAGCCATGTGGATTTGGGTTTTTAAATGCTAATTAGCCTTAAAATCTAGCTTAAAGAGCAAAAGATTGTGTTCTTTCTCTAGAAGTCAGCAAATTATTTGAAATTATTTGATGTATTTCATAAACTATTCTGAAGTAAACACAAAATCTTTAAATTGTAACAATAGAGAATCCATATCTGCAGTCTATATAGAAACGGGGCATTCAAATTCTTCGTTGTCTTCCTTGTGGTTTTCCTCCTCCTTCCCTAGGAAGTAGACAGTGGATGAAAATAGCAACTCCAGTCATTCTGGGTCAGCGGGCAGCATCCTCCTCGTAGGCCACTTACAGTCCTCGAATAGTTAATTAAGAGTTCTACTATTATTTTCTTCTGAATAAATCACTGGTTCTCAAATTATGGACTTTCAGAACATCTGGGATCTCTACTGGTATCCCCCACTGAAACAGTCATTTTTGAAATGTAGAAAGTATGAACTTGTCCAATTTACTGGGGAAAGACTCATGGAGAAGACTGTATCCTCATTAAGTACCCCTCAAAATAGTTTCTCAGGTCTCTTTCTCCTTGTCTGAGACTAATAATATTAATTCGTTAAAGTAGCTTAAGGAGGAGCTGGAGAGAAGACTTGAAATTTAAGAGCATTGGCAGGGTTCTAATTCCAAGCACCCACATGAGAGCTCACAACCACCTGTAATTTGTTCCATGAGTCTAATGCGTTGTTCTAACCTCCATGGCTACCAGGCACATGTGTGGTTTGGCCAAAACGCTCAGTCTAAACCCTTTGAAATACCTCAAGGGCACTGGCAATAAGCATAGAAATCACTGTGGGTTTCTACAGTTGAGATGAAGTTATCCAACAAAATGTTCAGAAGTACATGTTTTATTAGTAAGACATTATGCTATGTTGTCATTGAATTAATACAACAACATGACACAAACTCGCAAGGCAGCCCCAGATATTGCGACCACACTGGCCATCACAGATCCTAGGCAAGCCACCTCTTACTTTGCAGTGTACGTTTAAACTTTTGTATTCCTGATGATCATGTCTTCTTAGTTTGATGTGGCATCATCATATTCATGACTTGGAAAGGTGGCCGGGCAATTTATAGAGAGGGGCTAGAACATCAGTGATTTGCTGCTAACTCACATCCTTGATGTCCACCTTCTCCTCCTCCAACCCTAGTGGAAATATTGAAACTGAACAACTTAGGAGAGGTGACAGGCTAGCTACATATTGCAGGACCATCAGGCCAAGGCTTATCCATTGTTTCAAAATGATGCAGATGGCATGTGCATACACAGAGTGGGGAGAGGGGAAAGTGAGGGAGGGAGGGAGGGAGGGATGGAAGAAGAGAGAGAAAGTGTGTGTGTGTGTGTGTGTGTGTGTGAGAGAGAGAGAGAGAGAGAGAGAGAGAGAGAGAGAGAGAGAGAGAGAGAGAGGTAGACTCACATCAGAAAGAGGCTTTGCCATCAAAACATCAAGACCCAGCAAAATATTCTAAGGAAGAGGCTTCATCTCATCCTGGTATCTCTAACATAGAAACAAATCAGAAAAACAACAAATGAGAATTTGTCTTCTTAAAACCACCACCTAGAAAGTCTGTGACTAAACCAAAATAGAACCACCGGGTCACGATACCCACAGAAGCGCGATAGCATGTGAAGAAGTTTCTTCCATCAAAACCCTATCCCTCAGCTGACCTCAGCTAGCACTGGTGATGCAGACGGTACAGAGAGACAGCCACTGGAGGGATTACAGTTTCTTCGAGAAGGTATTCTCCGTGTCTCAGTCAATCATACATACTCAGGTCCAACCATTTGCATGATTGCTTCCAATTTTTCGGCTTCTAGCCATTGTCCCAAGAGGATGCTGGGTACCAGGGAGGAGCTTGTCATTTCATGTAGCATCCCTTTATGCCTGGGGTGTCTGCCCCCACCCCATGTATGGAGCATTTGTCCCCATTGCTTTCCACAGGGACAACTGTTGTTTACCTCCTGAGTTCTGTCAAGACATAATTGTTCACCATTCACCTGAYAAAACATCTCAGAGATTCCTTAGTCACCTCCCAGAAAGATAAGAGAGAGTGGGGGGGGGATCTGCGGCTGGGGTTAGAAAATTCCAGAGACCCCCCTAAGCATATGCAGGCCAGCCATGGAGATGTTCTTTGCTCACAACATTCATTGGTCATTGTTGTGAGAATTGCAATTTACAGACCCCTCTTGTGTCACAAACGTCTGGCAAACCATAAATATCCATTTCCAAAGAGCTGGTATCACCAGGGATTACTTTAGTCTAGTCCAGTTTCTCACCTTCCTTTCCATGTATTTATCAAGCAACAAAACTCCGAGACCAGTGTCCAGTTGGCATGGCTAGGACAGGGCAGCTTTGGTAAAATGTATCAAGAGTACTCTTATCTGTATTATTGAATTATAGCTGCTGACATAAATTTGTAATCACTTAGTATCATTAGCTCTTCTGGTTTTGGTTATAGTGTAGGTGGAGAAAGAGAAGAAAATCTTCAACACAAGGTGTGTTGAAGAGACAGAAAGACAGACAGACACAGAGAAAGAGACAGAGACAGAGAGACAGACTCTGTGTGTATGCACATACTATTTAGGGCAGACTCATAAATGAAACTGAATTGTATCTCTCCAATAAATAGGAAGGACTCTTGCCTGCCAATCTGCTACATTAATGATAAATAAGAATAAATGCCTTAGTCATTTCATTATAAAGCATGGTTTCACTGAATGGCTTTGTAAAGCCATCTTACTTTAGTTAAGCCTATTTAATGATAAATATTGAAACTAATAAATACCATGTAGTCTCCGGGGATTTTAAGAATGACATATTCAATGAACACCTATTAAACCTTTATCAATATTTGAGGAACACATTATGTCCATGACAAATCACATCCTTGAGGGTATAATCAACTAGCTGTTTTAAATTCCTCTTTTTTTCTAGGTCACATTGCTTTCTGTTTTAAAAATAGCTATATATTTTAGCTGTGTTTTCCTCCTTTGCTCATTGTAAAAATAAAATGCATTAGGACAGAAAAGCCACCTGTGATACCCCAACAGAGGAAGCACYGTCAGCGTGTGAGGAGAGTCCTTCAGAACGTGTTAGGAAGTGCCTGTCAAGACTGGTGTGTATGCAGCTTACAGACTCGGGATGGTGCACCCTTTCTCTCTGAGGGCGCAGGCTCAGCTAGGAATTTTAACAAACCCCTGGAGTGGGTAAATGAAGAACACGCCTTTCATTTCAGTCAGAGTGCTAAAGCAGAGGTTGAACAGGTGTGGGGACCCTTAAGGAACCCCCACCCCAAAAGAAAATCCTACCTCTTTTAATGAAGCAAAACCCATCAAGCCTGAAGTGAATTGGGATTGGCCACTAACTTTTAATTTTCTATAAATTACTATATAATTTATTAAAATGCAGAATCATATGCATTAATACTAACAAAGGAAACATGTTGGGATCTAGAAGGATTGTTTCAAATGTACTGTTGCATGCTACAGTCCATCAGATATAAGTTAATGTCAGGTAGGTATTATGGTTTATTTTTAACTCATGGGAGGACTTCTATTATGGGGATAAAACCAGAAATCTCCACTGATAAAAACATATCAATTCCTTTGCATTAAACCTACAGGGGAGCTGGGCAGGGGTGACACACGCCTTTATTCCCAGCACTTGGGAGGCAGAGRCAGGSRGATTTCTGAGTTCGAGGCCAGCCTGGTCTACAGAGTGAGTTCCAGGACAGCCAGGGCTATACAGAGAAACCCTGTCTCGAAAAAACAAAACAAAAAAAAACAAAAAAACCCTTCAGGGGACTAGTCCAACTTAAAATACAAGCCTTCTAGCATTTGTTAAAACAATGGGAATGTAGCACAATTTATAAAATTCAGATTATTTTACGTCTATTTCATGTATGCAACTTAAAACTGTTTTTGAAAAATTTCAAAAAAGATCATGGAGTGCTGACTCAATCTTTGCTTCAACAGATTCTGACCTCAAACAAAAAGACCTCAGAAGTCAAAATGAGTTTGTTTGTACTTAGGGATTGAAGACCTGGTGGAGAATGACTCCTTGGTGTCTGTGACTGTATTTTGTGATTTGGCTGAGACAGAGGCAATGACAACGGAAAGAGTCAGAAACGTGAGGGTGAGGTAGGGAAGAAACCAAAGGCAGTGTGGCCGGCAGACAACCCAACAGGAAAGGAAAAGTGAGACCATTAAAGATTTAAAAGGCTGTGAAGTGGCTCAGTGAAGCACCTGCTGCACACGGACGGACGAGGAAGTGTTTGGTCCCTGTGACCATGTGAAAAGTCAAGTGTGGAGTCATGTGCTTCTATCGAGCAGCAGAAAAATCGAGAGCAAATGTGCTTACTGTCTCGAGATTTCCTAGATAGTGCCACAGTTTTCAGCAATCCACACCAGGATATGTCGGAAAGTCTACRTTTACACGTAAATAACTACATTCCTATGAGAACTGTCAAGAGTTGCATGGAGTGAAGGTCTCACCTGAGTCCATGCCTTGTAGTCACATAAAAGTTCAAGGCACTGCTAACTGCACTTCCTTCATGTGTGTCTCACACAGAACCAGGGCAAGTCGGTCCTGAGGACAGCTAGCCATCTGGTTTCTCTTCAAAGCCCCTAGTTACTTTGTCCGGTGCTATGTAGCCACACCCCTTTGTGTCTTGTTACTTTGTCCAGTGCTGTGTAGCCACGCCCCTCCCTCTCTTATTACTTTGTGTTGTGCAGCCACACCCCCTCCCTGTTTCTGCAGTCCTGTCACTGCTAAGTCTTTCCAAACCGTACTTCATATTTTCATGCTTCTATATAATAAGAAATAAATAAATAATAAAGAGTAGGATACAGGAAAGGGGGAGACAGCGCGAGAGACGAGTACTACCAAGAAATATTCCAGAAAGTCAGCAGAGAAAATCTTCATGAGAAACTAAAGAAACTATGCTACGGACAGAGAAACACAAGAGCAGAACCATACCAGAAGGTGCCTAGTGACATCTGTCACTCAAATGGCGTGTGCTCTGTGCTCACTAAATGAATCCAGAGACTAAACTTAGATAATAAAAATATTAAGCAGGGTTTGGCTGGGCCGAACATTCAACAAATGCACCATGGTTTATTTTAGCATCGTGGCTCTGCTTTGCTTGACAATGTGAAACTGTGATAAGCTTTTAAACTATTGTAGTCTGTGGCTTTTCTTCGAAAAAAATAAGTGAATGTATTTGTCTACAGGTGAGGCTCATTTTAATAATTGGTCTAAATGTGGGAAAGTTTCAGCACAGATGTTTCTGATAGTTTTGAAAGACACTGAATATGTCAATAAAATTATTGAAGGTTTTTTTAGTTATTAAATGAGACCCCTGATAAGTACTGATTAAGAACAAGCAAGTAGCATTCCAATTATACCTTCATGTTTGAGCAGGTAGATGAAAAGAGAGTCCAATCATTGGGGACACATGAGCAAAAGAAATCTCAAAGCTTACAGCATCAACAGAATTAATGAATAGGGGTTGATTGGCAGACACCACTACTTTAGACATAAGCGCAGTTCTTCACACTCAATCTGTGCAGTGGGTTCAGTTCATTGCCTCAGATACACCAGTGAGGTTATTGCTCAGGCAATGACTATGAGCACTTCACTTAGGTCAGACAACCTTTAGCTAACCATGACTGAAGTGAGCATAGCCATTGTCTAAGGAATCATTTCACTGGTGTATCTCAAACTTCAAAATTATCTTTTCTCTTCTATAAATACAATGAATTACAACATTAGCCTGTTACATAAAAAAAAAATGCTCTTTTGATTATTTCTTTTGTTTGGAGCTGCCTCGAATCAGAGCTGGTTGTTGCGTTCTGATTATTCATTGAGTCTGGTACTTTGAAAGCAGATTGGGGGTGGGCATCTTCATATGGGATATGCTTTTGAATGCCTAAAAATTTCAGATGGTGATGGTGTTTATATTGTTTCTGCACAGTCCACAGGCCTAGATTCTAGTTAATCTAGAAGGCTATATACTGAATGGAAAATATATGTATTATTGGACCTTAGCACTAGAAATAGAGTTCCGGGAGTTGGTTCCAGTAACTCTGAGTCTTTGGTGCAATGATCCCTATAATTGCTTCCAAACCATTACCCAGTGATGTTTGTCCATATGCAGGGTTGGCTCACAGGGTCCCTTCAGGCCTTGGTACTGATGGAAAGAAGACAAGGCAATGATGAGCCCTTAGTTGTCTCTGACTTTGACCATTCTGTGAAATCCCTAACAACAAAAATTTCTGGTGCTTTTGTTTTGTTTTGTTTTGTTTGTTTGTTGGGGTTTATAAGAAACATCTTTCCATCTGTTTTCATCCCCTTGCTTCTAGCATTTCTCCTGTGGGCTCTTGCTTTGGCCCAATGAACCACTGAGTTTCAGCATTCTCAAGTGTGTGTGGCCTGTGTTCTTTCTTCTCAAGTTTGAGGAACCCAAGCTAAGCACATAGAATCCCATGTGTTTTCTCGGAGGCACACACTTCCATTTTGTTGGAAAATGTGAGTATAGAGAGAAGTTACCTCACCACTCATACTTCCATTGTGTTTGTAATTAAAGTTTTAAGGATAAATTAAAATATGAAATTTAAATAGGTTACTTTGTGTTTCTTCCTAAATCCCAGGGTATACATTGGCCTGGAACTATATTCTGCATTAGAAATCTTTTTAGCTAGTATAAGATAATCATTTAGACTATTAAAAATAAGCATAACAATTGATAGAGTGTAATCAATTGTATTATTTTAGAAGTTGTATGAAAATTGTCATAATTAAAAAATGAAATAGCTACTGGCTTTATTGAATGACTTTTTATACACACAAAAATCATTTTCTTAAGTTACATAAACAAATACACATGTAACTGAAATACATACATATGTAAAACAAAGTGTAATCTTAAATAGTATCATGAATGAAGAAGTAGCTATTCATCCAACCAATTCACTAGTATATTCCTACATATTCTGGAAATCTCCACATAAAAAAAGAAACCATGAACCTTTCCTATCACACACTGGGCCACACGCCTCCCATTGCTGAGGTAAAGTTAACTTTTAACTTCTGACAACTTCGTTGGGAGGAAGCATGGAATGTTATGCAGAACAAAATTAATTGTTCACCATCTCAGGAACACATCACCTGGATATCACTTGCAGATGTGAATCATAGAGTTTTGTTTGCCATAGGACCTCTCTAAAATATACTCCCCCAAAGTAATTTTATTATGTTAATCTTAATGGAGAGAGTTTTCCTCTTGGATGGTCATTAAACTATTCCTTGTGAAGGTAATTACTTAATAAACTAAGCCAGCCCGCCACACTCCTATTTATCAACTACTGATTTAACATCTACCATGTTCCAGCTTCTATCCTGGGACATTTCTGGACTTAAATAACTGGAACAAAGACCAAGACTGTTGTCCCTCTTGGGTCATCACATGTAAGAGCCAGACTGTTAGAAGAGAAGTCCTGAGTTCCTGTGTCACATAGATACCTACTAACGGAGCCAGAAACTAGTGTCTGTTGAAGAGCCCCCCAAGATGGCTCATCAGGTAAAGGAGCTTGCTCTCTGCCAGGCCTCAAGATCTGGGTTCACAGCMGGGCATGGGGGCACACGCCTTTAATCCCAGCACTTGGCAGGCAGATTTCTGAGGTCGAGGCCAGCCTGGTCTACAGAGTGAGTTCCAGGACAGCCAGGGCTAAACAGAGAAACCCTGCCCCCCCCAAAATAAAGATCTGGGTTCACTCTTATTGATCCCTATGGTGAGAGGGAAGAAGCTGTGCACATGCCCTGCTTCCAACCCCAAATAAATAAATGTAAGAACCCTTTTCGTTTTAAAGGCTGCATAAAATTCCTAACATGTGCGGCTGTTCCCAATTACAAATGAATATTCAAATTATATATAATGTAAAATTGCAGAGTGGTTCTAATTACCTATCACATTACGGTATTTCGGCAGTGCTAATATTTGCCTTACTGAATGGAGGGTAAATGAGAGTGGAGACAACACCTCACCAACACACTGGTTACCAGACCAGCAAATCCCAGGACTACTGAGGACCTCTGTGTCACCACAAGATAAAAGCACTGCCTCTTAAATGTGGGGAACAGTGTGCTGCCTGTAGGTCTGCCAAAGCTGTTTCAACCCGTGACGTGGTCTTTGTGTGCCATCTTTCATTTGGGCTGGATTTAAATACGAGTGATTATTCTCACTTTTGTTGTCAGAAGCATGACTGAGGGACTGGAGAGATGAGGGCTCAGTAGTTAAGAGCACTGACTGCTCTTCCAGAAGTCCTGAGTTCAATTCCCAGCAACCACGTGGTAGCTCACAACCATCTGTAATGAGATTCTAGTGTGTGTCTAAAAACAGCTGCAGTGTACTCATATACAAAAAATAAATAAGTCTTTAAAAAAGAGAAGCATGACTGAAACAGTATTGGAATACGTGGAGGTGCCTTGCTATCCATGATAAATCATACCATGGGCCCATAATAAATCAAACACCGAGCAAGCAAACTAAGAAAACAAAACAGAACAGAGATGAGCAGCTCTGCATAAAGCTGCTGTCTAGACCTTGACTAGCTAACGGGATAATCTCCTGATGGCTTTGCCAAAAATTTAGTAGGTCAATTCCAAAAGATTTACATATGGCCCTTATCCTAATTATTTCTCTTCATTATTTCATAAACTTTCCAAAACAAAACAAGTTGTCATAGGAACAACTCTCTTGTTCAGTAACATAGTTGCAAACACTGATCACTATATTATTTTAAGATTGAAATGACCATTAATTATTTTGCGCACACTCAAGATCTGCAAAGATGCAGAGGTTGTTTTATTTTCTCAATCTTGCTAAAGAGAATTTCCCCCTTAAGTGGTCAATTTCCAGTATTTTAAACTATACATCAAGAAGCTAACTACTTAATTTACTAAGCCAGTCTGCTAGGCTTCTAGTCATCAACCATTAGTTGAGCATCTGCTGGGCTACAGACCCCATGCTAGAACATTTGCTGCCTTATAAACATGTGGTGAAGAGGCACATCAGCCATTCTGAGGTTATTTCAGGTAGCAATGAGCTCTAATCTCTGTACATCTTTTGACTTCCATATTTCTCTTTGTTATAGAGCTCCAACTATGTAAACCAAGCTAGACATTTTTCTGATTTATCTGCAAATATTAGATCTACATCTCCAGTCCTTATTGGGGATGCTCAGCAGTATCCATGGATTTTTGAACTAGGGCAAAGCAGTCGAGTTCTAACCAGTACCAAACACTTAATTGGATTTTTTTAAGTTTTCGACATTTCCATTCTGGCTTCACTGAAGGGAGCAACCAGGAGATCACTGGCTGTCATGGCACTCAACTTATAAAGACACCCGCATGCAGTGAGATGTTCCATTTGGTTTAGTGGCCTCCAAGCATTGATCTGATCCCTTGCTGCACATTGGAGCAAGGCAAAGAGCCTCTTCTCAAACTAGGAATCCCTTCCCACGTTTCCTCTGAACTTCACCATTAGAAGCCACACAGACACATGGGCTCTCAGCAAGCCAGTGCTCCACACCGTGCTCCTTCCACAATGTGCTCACTCCATACTGTTCCCTCTCCACACTGACCTCTCTCCACACTGTCCTCTCTCCACACTGTCCTCTCTGCTCTGTGGACTGGGCTTTGCCTGGGCATTTTCTCACATCAAGTAGGTTTGAGGATGGTTTCAAGAGGCCTTTTCAATTCCTTCTCCTACTCCTCTAATCTCCACCCTCTTCCAAAAATCTCAACAAACTTCCATTAAGTTTTGGAAGTAAAACTGGCATGCACAGTATTTCTTTTCTGTCTCCTACTGCTACCTCAATAGTGGACAACCTCTACTGCAAAATGTGAAGCCTAGCTGGTGGACTTACAGCTTTGGGGAAACAGTGCAGTGCTTTTCAGAGTTAACATAGCATTTAATCTTCCTGTAATTTGCCGTTAATACTTCATTCTCTAAGGTTAGACTTCTCTCTCTCTCTCTCCTGTCTGTGCTTTGTCAATGCCATTAGCGAGGGTGGTTTTGTCCTTGACAAACCTAAACAGGGCCATTGGCTAGCCAATCCCAACCTCACACTCAATGGTGACGTCACTCTGTCTGCTTCCTTCATCCCCCACTTCCCACCCCCATCTTCCCTGTGTCACAGTCAAATGACGACTCTCCTTTATTTCAGAGTTTTTCATATTCTCAGTGCAAACATCTGGCATTCTTTTCATGCTTTAGAAAAAACATTTATTCTGGTTAATTTCAGCCTCCTGGTGTGTAATATGAAAGGGATAAAAATGGTCACTATTTCCCAGATGTGGTGAAATGATCAAATAAGCTGATATATGTGAAGAGCGCACACTTCTCCAACATGGGCAGCAGTCAGGAAAGCACTGTGAGCCATGTTCAGTAAGTCCACACTGACTTAGCTCACCCTGCATGACACCCCCTCCCCTGGAGGGGCCTGTCGTCATTCACTGACCAGCTAAGTACCATCTGCTGAGTGTTGTACCATTTGAATAGCCCAGTCCATAGGAATAATGTCGCATGCTTATCAATTCGCACTAGGTCTACATTTTATCATAGTATATGATTTTGATCGCAAACTCCTTCCTACCCCCAGCAACTTCTTCACTTTCCTCTCTATTCCATATTTCCTTTTAAATGCATGTCTTCTTCTTCCCCTTCCCCTTCTTCCCCTTCCCCTTTCCCTTCTTC
>BDUI01000368.1:145595-163504 GCA_002335545.1 Apodemus speciosus | reverse complement strand
CTCTATGGTCTCTGTGCTGGGTCACATGTCACTCCATGGTCTCTATGCTGGGTTACATGTCACTCTATGGTCTCTGTGCTGGGTCACATGTCACTTCATGGTCTCTATGCTGGGTCACATGTCACTCCATGGTCTCTAAGCTGGGGTTACATGTCACTCCATGGCCTCTATGCTGGGTCACATGTCACTCTATGGTCTCTGTGCTGGGTTACATGTCACTCCATGGCCTCTAAGCTGGGGTTACATGTCACTCCATGGTCTCTATGCTGGGTTACATGTCACTCCATGGCCTCTATGCTGGACTGCATGTCACTCCATGACCTCTATGCTGGGGTTACGTGTCACACCAAGGTCTCTATGTTGGGTTGCATTTTACTCCATGGCCTCTCTCTGGAGTTCTGTTAAATTGCCCACTGATGATGCACATCAGTGGCTCAGTTTATTCTAAAGGACAGTGAAATGAGGAAGGTCCAGGGAGACAACACACTCAAGAAGAAATTAAGATTATCTCAGAAGAGCATCAGAAAATGGAATGAATTTTGAGACATATCTAAGTTTTGATGGATATATTCCACCCATGTATTTATGTTTCATGAAACCCAGAAGCAGTTTAAGATGCYTTATTTTTCTGCCTTTGAAGTACTAAATAACTACAACTTGAGATTAAATATGATATCAGAACAGGATATCTTATCAGAAAAAAAGCAACTTTTGTGGAGCTGATTCGTCAGAATGATGAGAAATCCAAAGTTCCCTGAAGAACGAGGCTGCCACCCTCGCTTCCCGAGGCATGGCCTGCAGGGACACTGAAATCATCTGAAATTCTCAGAGTCTTCATTTCTCAACAAAATCCCAACCAACGATCAGATATTGAAAATTTAGACTTTGTATCTCTTGCTTTAAGTCAGAGCTGTAAATCAATATTGTTCACTTAAATCCCCTGACTCACTGACACAGCTTGGCATAAACTCTTTTCTTTCATAATCTTCCTTACAAATCAAATTATCTTTGCTAGTCAGAACTCAGCAAGTCCTTCTCTAATTTCAAGCTTCCTGTTTATGTTTTGGTAATTCTACTACGCGTTTGACAGCAAAAGCATCAAGCCAGCAGACTCCGACTGCAGTGCTTCATACGGACAGCTGCCTGCATAGGCACAGGACAGTGTATTTGCTACCTGCTAGTATTCACCTACCCTGGTTTATTCCACATAAGCTCAGTCTTAAAATACTCAACATGTAATTGTGAGCTCACTGATGTGAGGCTTTGGTATTCAGCTTTGAAGCTCATTTAGCACTAAGATGAAACAGTTCTCAGTGTCTAATGTCGAGCAAAGGCAACCGGAATGCAAAAATCACCAGGATGATCATGCGTATTGTGATCCATTACCAGAGTTCCCTCTCCTGATGATTCTCCACACATAAAGAGTTTAAACCTCCAAGCAAACGACCCTAGAGGTTCAGGAAATGTGCAGGAATACAGGAACATTTCAAAGTAGAAACTCTCCCATTAGACCGAAGCTGCCCCTCCCCGACAACAGAGGGCTCCCTCCAAAGAAGCAACTTCAGGTGCTTTACTGTGCTGTCTAAACTCATTGTCTAAGGTTTGCTGTAAAATGGGAGAGTTGTTAGTGATAGAGGAACTCCGGAGGCTCTGCTGGAGGCTTGGCAAGATAATTTATGCCAGACGTGCATGTTACCTACTACAGCCTATGTCTCCCTTATGAGCAGGCTGTCTGATTTAGGAAAATTACTTTCTCCTCTCTAGGCCTCATTTAATTTACTTATCAAAGGGGACCATAATGATCACCTAATCTGCAAAGGTCTAGTGGGAGCGGGTACTTTAGCAGATTAGATATCTGCCCTGTGGGGAAAACCTCTCCTAAGGACAGATAGATGGATGCTTATGGCAAAGAGCATCTGCAAGGTGATATACAGTCCTCTCTTTTTTCTTGATGAAAGAAACTGTCTATGATAAACAAATTTATTTTTTTGTTTTTGAACAATTCTCCTAAGATTTTTTTCTTCTTTTTGGCTGGAYGGAAGGACTTACTCCACTTCCTTAGACTGTCTACAGGACACATCAGCCATGAGTACACCCTTCTAAGAACAGGTTGTGAAGTGGGAAAATAGGCTCCTCCTACAAGTGGAACGAGCTTTCTGGTCCCAAGTTCCCTTTTCTAAAACAAGCTTCTTGTATGGAATATAAACAAACATAATACATGCATACGCACATGTACATATATGTACATTGTACATGTACATACATGTATATACAATACACATACATATAATTGATGGAACAAGGGAGGTCAGTCTGGACAACTTCTAGAAGGTTCTCTCTGTCTACTCCTTGCTCTTATCCCAACATTCAGCCATGACAGAAAGTGTTAGGTCTGCATCACAGCCCTTAAACAAGATTGTCCCACCCAGCTCTCCCCCAGTCCATAGGTCATCAAATATGTCAACCTGCTTTCATTACTTAACATCCAAGAAGAGAGTTTAAAAAACCTTATTTACGAAGTCCAAATGACGCACAATTTAGGACACAAATTCTGTCATTGAGAAAAATACTGACAAACTTGAAGAGTCAGAGTCACCAAGAAGTACTGACACAGAGAAAACTAATTTTTTTAAAGACACAACGGTCTGTCTAGTGTGGTGATTGGCTCCCCACATCGTTCGTGTTGTCTCTGTCATGTATTTTTTCAGAGAAAGAGGCTTCCAGTCTCAAATCTAGTTTCAAAACAATTTTCAGTTTTGTTAGGAACAGAAATTACCAGGATTGACAGTAGTATGGGAAGTCTCTCTGTCTCTCTATCTCTGTGTCTCTGTCTCTGACTCTGTCTCTGTCTCTCTTCATGAGTGCGGGTGTGCATGCCTGCCTGCCTGCAAGCTTGYGCGTGTGCCTGCTTCCCACGCGCCCATGACACACTGGGCATGTGGACACCAAAGCACAGCTCTGCAGAGTTAGCCATTCTCTCCTACCTCTGTGGGTTCTGGGAAATGAACTCAGGCCTATGTCAGACACCTTTATCCACTGAACCACCCCACCCTCAGGCCCAAAACAACACATTTAGCTAGCTGTCATACGGCCATGTAAGCCATTTATTTTCCAACAGTGCACCAACTCTTTTCTTACAGCCACTGCTATTGATTCTTCCCACAACTAAGCTAGGAATGTTTTGGGCAGACTCCTCACCATACTGACTGGGTGGAAGTTATCCCTGCCTTATTCACAACATATGGACAGCTTTTCAGCAAACTGCTAATCCCTCAAATCACACTCTTTCCTGCCCTTTTCTCCTTTTCCTTMTGCTCCTTATGGTTTAGAATGGATATGTCCCTCACAGGCTTCCATTTGTACACTTAGTTCCCAGATAGTAGCACTGTTGTAAAGGCTGTACAACTTTTTTTTAAACATGTATTTATTTAGTGTATTTGTTTGGGCACCACAGTTCCCATGGTGCACATGGGAACTTGTCAGATGTCAACTTGTGAGAGTTGGTTCTGAGACTCAAACGCAGTTCATCGGGCTTGCTGGTGGGTACTTTTCCAGACTGTGCCACTTGTACAACTTTTAAGGGAATGGAGCTTATAAACAGGTTCCAATTCCACCCAGCTCTGCACCCCGCTGCATGGAGAGAGGAGCAATCTCCCTCTATAAGGCCTTACCCTACTATGAGCCAAATAAGACCTTTGCCTCTTGAGTTGCCCCACGGTGCAGTTGGCCTTGGTAATGGGAGGAGGAAATAGCCCTGTTCTCCTGCAAGATGAGCACCACGTCTACAGCAGGAGAAAGATCAGATGTGATCTTGCTGAGCTTGTGTGCACCATGTGACTTCAATTGGCAGAAGACTTTCCACTTTCCCTGTCTCCCATCTTGACCTTGGTATGAGTAGCATACCCACATCGTATTCATAAAGACATTTACAGAAAAGACTCTCACTCTGCAAAACAGAAACTCCACTTCCTCAAGACTGGTTCTCAAGCCGGGCGTGGTGGCGCACRCCTGTAATCCCAGCACTTGGGAGGCAGAGGCAAGTGGATTTCTGAGTTCGAGGCCAGCCTGGTCTACAGAGTGAGTTCCAGGACAGCCAGGGCTACACAGAGAAACCCTGTCTTGAAAAACCAAAAAAAAAAAAAAAAAAAAAAAAAAAAAAAAAAAAAAAAAAAAAAAAAAAAAAAGACTGGTTCTTGGCTTGTCTCTACCCATACGCATCTCTAAGAAAAGAATGCCCATATCACCTGTGGAGCTATTAATACTTAGAACCTCACATTCTTAATTCAGTATTTAACATGGGAAAGTCTTCATCCCTGTAAACAGGATGTAAACACCACCACCTTGGAGGAAGCTTTCTCCTGTTACAAAGAATGACAACGTTCTGGAAAAGATTAAGTGACATTGTTATGTCTATCGGTGTTATTGTGAAATTTGGGAAATCTTTCCCTCCTTTGGCCTTATTATGATAAGAATAACAGCTTTCTGCATAAATAAATACTGTGGGACTGGCTTTCTATAATTTGCGAGTTACCCTGCTTTGAGTAAACATTCTTATTTGTATGTGTCCCATGGCCATAATAAATTATCACATGAACAGTGAAGCCAAAGCTATAATTAACTTGATACAGAATGGCTGTTTTATTGTGTAACAACGGTGCAGGTCCCGAAGGTGGCCAGTTTATAAACACAAGCTGTACGACATAACTAAATACACCATGAAATATATCAAATGCCTGGAGAATGCCAATGTATTTAATGCCACCAAAAATAACTACAGCACAACAAACTGCAGGAATCAAAGAGAGAGATAGATAAAAATGGATTCTATGATATCTCATTTCCAATATCCAATGAAACAACTGAGCATCAACTAGCAGAGAATGAAGAGTTAGAGCCAAGCAGCTTCAACTAGCAGAACTAGCAGACATTTGCAGAATATTCCTCCCTACCCAACAATGGAGAGAAAACCCTAGCAGAGCTCATTTCCAGAGAAACAGATAAAGTTGTCATAAAGCAAAAATACCTGAAATAGTACAAATTATGTTTTCTAATTTCATGCAAAAATTAACTAAAATTTGATCATTAACTTGAATAAGAGTAACATTTCAGAACCCCCAGGAGAAAGCATAGGCATGAGTTTCCGTTGCTTAAAATCACACACTGGCTTCTCAGTGAAAAGAAGACAATAAAATTGACTTTGTCCAAGTAGCAGATGCCCAAGGAGCACTATTAACAAGTAAAAAAGACAACCCTCAAGTGAGGAAATTCTTTAGAATCTCCTATCTGATCAGAACCTTATACCTAGAACACATGAAGAAACTTAATAATAAAAAAAACTGGACAAATAGACTCATTAGAATACCTTTGAAGAATGTTCAAATGGCAAATGGACTCACAAAAAGAAGTTAAATATCATTAGACATCAGTTGAATCAAAATCTGAGAGATGCTGAGATGTGTAGCCAAACTGCTGGGTTGGCTACAACCAAACAGGAAAAGACAAGATCTTGTAAAGAAGTGGAGATATCAGAAACCATTTGCACTAACATTATAATTTGCACTAATAGACGATTCTCTATTGTAGATGATTTAGAAAGTGGCTTAGCCATCTTCTGGGGATCACTCTCAGGGCTTCCATTTTCACTGTATACCAAGAAAGGTGGAAAGATACACTCTTGAAAACTTGGTTTTATTCTTAGGAGCAGCGTTCATGGTAGTCAAAATGGAAAATAACTATAATTGACACAGGCAGAAGCATGGACAAGATATTGTAACAGTGGCTCATTTATAATCAGAAATATTATTTGGTAAAGGTATAAGCATATGACTGAGAGACACTATAGCATGTTTGGTGAAGGAAGCAGTCAGTGAAGCCCACACATTCATTCTCTATGACTCCATTTATATAAAATCTTTAGGACATGCAAGGCTCTGATTCCTGATAGCTTAGGAGTCACTTCACACTAGGGAAATTAGGATGAAAGAGATACTGGACTTCCCTGTGGACTGAGAGAAATATTCTTAAGTTGATTATTGTACTGGCTGGTTTTGTGTGTCAACTTGACACAGGCTGGAGTTATCACAGAGAAAGGAGCTCCATGAGATCCAGCTGTGGGGCATTTTCTCCATTAGTGATCAATGGGGGAGGGCCCCTTGTGGGTGGTATCATCCCTCAGCTGGTAGTCTTGGGTTTTATAAGGAAGCAAACTGAGCAAGCCAGGGGAAGTAAGCCAGTAAGAAACATCCCTCCATGGCCTCTGCATCAGCTCCTGCTTCCTGACCTGCTGAGTTCCAGTCCTGACTTCCTTAGTGATGAACAGCAGCATGGAAGTGTAAGCTCAATAAACCCTTTCCTCCCCAACTTGAATCTTGGTCATGATGTTTGTACAGGAATAGAAACCCTAAGACAATTATGGTGATAACTGCACAGGTCTATTAATATAGAAGACATGGTTAGATGGACACACACTCTCAAAGATGACTAGCTGACATAAATTATGTAGCAATGAGTTATAAATGATTTTTTTTTTACTGCTAAAGACTGACATGCTGGTGATTCATATCGAACTAATAAGGAATGCCGGACATTGCTTTTTGATTGGCGTGTTCACCTGCTTCAGAGATATTTAGAAATAGGAGGGGTAATGAGAGGCAAACTGTGGGGCTGGTAAGCAAACCAAGTGGATGTGTCTATGATAGATATTTCAATTTCACTTTAGTATTTCCATTTTTCCTCAATTTGTACATAAGGCTTTGGGAGAACCTAATGCAAACATTGTGCATTGTTAAAACTCCTTGATATTCAAAATATTTTTTTTGGAAAATGAGATGAAGCCAGAGTGAGCATTAGACATCTGAACTCCAACCACCACCATCAGTAAAGGAAGAGGCAGGCATGTGATTACCTTATAAGGAGGTACAGCAGTATGCACCTATGCCTTTTCAACTAAAATCACCTGAAAGCTACATCATAGCAAGAACTAGAAGCTGTTGTCCCTAACGGAATGCTATCAAGTGCACACAGGTCAAATTCTGAGTTCAACAAAATTACCCATTCTAGACACAGAAACAACTTCAGACCTTTGTGGGTATTCAGTGGTATGGCATTCTTCATATTACTTATAAACACAGACAAATGCCTATGCCTCCATTATAAAAAATATATAAATGAATACAATGTTTTTAGACACTGGGCTTGGGTTGTGAGGTCTCAGCTCAGGCCAGGTCCAAAGCCTCATCTCCTTGTTGCCTGTGGATCCTGATGCAGAACTCTCAGCTACCTCTCATCACCACATTGACCTGCTGGCTGCCATGCTTTCTGCCATGATGATAATGGCCTGAGCCTCTGAATTGTAAGCCAGCTCCAAGTGAATGCATTCCTTTATAAGAGTCATTATAGTCCTGGCATCTCTTCACAGCAGTAGTAACCCTAACTAAGACATGTATCTATCAATAAGGTTTATTATTATGAGGAAAAATACCCCAAATCCTTTGTTCCATTTTTGAAATAAAATGTTATTGTCATCTAAAGTCACCCATTTGTGACATAGCATATCAGAGGTTCCTTCCCATGGACCACACTTACTGTTTCTTACACACACACACACACACACACACCTAAGAACTCTCTCCCCATTTATGTAACTAGTGTCTATGGTCTATTGTTTGTTTATGAACGTATCTCCTTGTGGGCCAGGCTGGCCTGGAACTTTTGACCATCTTGCTTCTACAATCTGAGTGCTGGGATTAAATCTCCTCAGAACAATTCTTTATACATTTCACCTTGTTTAATGTTTGCCCTAGTCTCTCTTCAACCCCAGAGGATACTCCATATATCTCCATTTCTGCTCAAATCCCCTAGAACCCAGTGGATCCTCCAACCTGCCCATTCCACAGGCAGCCTCCCCCCACCCCAAACACTGGACAACTTTCCAGCTGAACATGCTAAGCTCTGTTCTTCATGGTTGCGAATGCTCAGGCTTTACAGAGGATGGTATCTGTATACCTCAAGTCACAGCCAATCACATCTGCTTTAGCTACTCAATTCCCACTGCTATGTCATCCCATGGTCACCTGCTAGTTCTTACCATTATATACCCTGCTTGGATGTTCCTTGCTCTACAGCTCAGCTTCATATTAGGTTTAAATGCTAGTGAGTTCTCAACAGAGGCCTAGTGAGTCAATGCTAAGCCATTGCTTGAGTAACACCTGTCTTCACTGGAGTGGCATGGGCAGGATGCAATATTAAAGCACTTTACTAGGGATCTGTGATGCTAACACATGAATGACACCCAACAAATGTCTTTAAACAAGTGAGTGTTTTCATAAAGAGTTAGTTACATTTGTCAGGTCCTCCCTCAAAGGCATCGCTTCTTTCCAGCATCCCTTCCCTCTCTCCTCCGCATTCTCTTCCTCCCCTCCCCTCTTTCCTATTTCTCATTTTTTGTAGCACACTTCATAAACTGTGCTTCCCACACCCCTGTCAGCTTTGAGGGATCACTAACCTGAAGCTGCTCTCTTTCATATAAATCAGAACTTATTAGCAATTTCATCATTAATGATGGATCTATTCAAAGAAAATACCTGGAAGCTATACCCTTGAAATGAATGTTCAAGASGCGGGATTTCCGGGTTGTGCAGCTTGAAGTTGGTGCCTTAGTTCCCCTGGCTTTAGCTTCCTGTACCCCTGTGTGGTATAGCCCTGCACTTCTGTAGTGGTGTCTCAAACGTTCAGCCACTTCCTCACACAGTTAGCAGTGTGTCCAACTCTACATACCCGTAATCCCCTTGGGAGCAACTACCTGAAGTGACATCTGCATTTCCTACAGTGTTAGAAATAACATTTTGCCTATAGGAAGAGTTCAATAAACACGGGTTTCATGAATGAGGTACTGTGTAAGGCTTTGTGAATTTAAGAGTTTCTTTTTCTTCCAAAGAAATTTTGAAGTCCGCAGAACTTATAGATACTGCTATATTTCCATTAGTATGACTGTTTCCAATTGCTCAAATCACATATTTTTTAAGCGGTGTACACACATAGCACTAACCTTTCCTTTGGATGGATTATTCCAAACTGTYGGTGGCATGTCTCACAAGAAGCCTGAGACAGCCTGCAGCTTGCTCCCCAGGTTGCTCTGTCCAGGACTGATAAACTTACACCCTTCCTCCGCCCTGTTCAGGCAGGGTATAGAGGCAGTTTAAGGGAATCCTAAAGACCACAGGACAATTTCCCATTGAAGAAATTGGAGAGCTCATCAATTTATTTTTATCTGCTGACAGATCTTTCTCTTCCTGCTTAAGGGCGTCACATCTTAATAGAAAATGCATGTTTTCTGAAACTCACTACATTGATATTTCTGTCACAATTCCTGCTGCTTTCAGTAAGTTTCCAAATCTACTCTGTAGCTTAATAACCACAGGAGGCACAGAATTGGACAAATGTGACATTAGTTATTATATGTAGTCTATAATCTTCTTAGTTTTCTTTCCATTGCTTTGATAAACACCTTGACCAAAAGCAACTTAGAGGAAAGTTTATAACTGACAATCCATTATGAAAGGAAGGCAAGGCAGGAGATAGAGGTAGGAACCTGGAGGCAGGACCAGAAGCAGAGGCCATGAAGGGATGCTACTTACTGGCTTTCTCTTCATGGTTTACCCAGCCCACTTTCTTATAACATTCAGGACCCCCACCCAAAGGGTGGCATGGTCTCCAGTGAGCTGGGATCTCCCAATCATTAATCAAGAAAGTCTGTTACAGACTTGTCTAGAAGCCAATCTGATAGAAGCATTTTCTCAATTCAGGTTCTCTCTTCTCAGACAACCATAATTTTTGTCAAGTTGACGAAATCTAGCAAGGTAATAATCTTTTAGCATAAACTTAGTAGCAAACTATTTCAGCCATACGTGCACCCAGGCATGGCCAAAACTCACATGTGTGAGCAAGACCCATATAGCAGTAGTTCCCACACTCCCTCCCTTTATGATGGTATCAAAATTGCCATACCTAGGTACATTCCTGCCCATGCTCTGTAAGGGCCATGTGCCCAAGAGCCAAAACAGGTCTTCTTGAAAAGCTTTTCATGTTCCTGTTAGTCATAACATTTATTTCCTTGTGTGTGTGTGTGTATGTGTGTATGTGTGTGTGTAGTCTCAAAAGCAAAGCTTATGAAATAGTGCTTGCTTGTAGTAGTAGTATTTTAAGAAAGAAAATAATGTGCCTGATTTGTGAATAGCCTTTAACCCAATGCCCATCAATGACCCAGATGTTAATTTGCTTGAGTCTGTTCTTAGGAACTGACTAGAACCTAATACAGGTAATGAATTCTATAAAAGAACAGAACCATTCACTACTACAAAGTCATGCTAAAACCTTTTCTCTCAGAGGAATTCTTTCACCGATCCCCCAACCTCAATAGAGTACAGAGAAACAATATGCAAATCTGTATATTTTAACATCTCCCTTGTAAAAAGCAAGAAAAAATGAAGAAACTGTTGTACCACAGAGGAGATAGATGCAGAACAACCAAACACAAGGTGGTTCCTTGAATTTGCTCCTAGAACAAGAATAAGCATATAAGATTACTGATGAAATACAGATAAAGCCATATCACACCATGARTCATGTCGACAAATAAAGGAAATACAATACTAGACCACTCACTAAGATCATATTATATCATTGTGTCATCTTTTCTTAAACCTTTTAGTAAGCTATTG
The DNA here is from genome assembly GCA_002335545.1 of Apodemus speciosus. Classification (NCBI taxonomy): domain Eukaryota; kingdom Metazoa; phylum Chordata; class Mammalia; order Rodentia; family Muridae; genus Apodemus; species Apodemus speciosus. The sequence continues at coordinate 152,786 of BDUI01000368.1, read as the reverse complement.
TTGCTACATTAGACCTGATATTTACAGTCCAGTTTATTTAAAAATAATTATATGAACCATTTGATTCAGGGATGATATAACACTCCACATAACTAAATCATAGCAGAGAGGCAGTAATGATGCACGGATATAATTTATTGTCTTGTACCTTTTCTATCTATCCTCAGTGTAACATTAATTGTAGACATGGGTATATACAGTTTTCAGAAGTGGGTATCATTTAAGGCTGGCTGACTTTTTCTTTGGCAGCAATGCCCTTTGTTAGAGCAGGGGAAGAAAGCTAAGGGTGCCATGGGCTCACTGCTGCAGTAGGAGCTGTGCCATTTGCCTATAGGTCTGGAAATGCAGATAGGTCTAGGTCTCCCTCTGACCACTTGTTCAAGGCCATCAGACATGAATACATTTGAAGACCACCTTTCCCTCCACAAGGGTGTCTTTGTGACTTTTGACTGTTGCTGTGATAAAAGCAATGGAAAGAAAGTAGAGTCTATTTTGGCTTAGAAAATACTGTCCATTGTGGTGAGGGAAATATCAGTGGCTAGAGTAGGAAGGAGTTGGTCACATTAGAGTCCTAATCAAGAAGCAGAGAGATGAGTCTAATACATGGCTGGGTTCTCCTTTTTATTTAGCCATTGATCCCAGCCTATGGGGTGCTGCCATCCACATTCACAGTAGACCCCCATACACAATAAATTGGCTCTAGATAATCCTTTGCAGACATATACAGAAGCTAATCCAATCTAGAAACTTCTTGATACTTGGTTCCAGAGATTTGTCTCCTAGGTGATTCTAGTTCTCTGCAAACTGACAATCAGCATTAGTTTATCACACATACTGTCTGTGGGAGGTCCCTGAGATAATCATGTCAGAGTTACTAGTAATGCCACACAGGTGTTCCTGTAAGACACATGGAATCCAAAATACAGGCATGAAACAGGAATGAGCACTAACTAGTCCCAGAGGTGATCCTGTGGCACATCCTGTAGTAAATGAGCTGAACTTTCTTTGCCATTAACACAACTTGACATGACAACATGTAACTTGGCAAGTGGATTACAGTCTCATAAGGCTCCCAAGCATCTATGCATACTGCCAAAGTGTGGATTGCATTCCTAAGTCTACTTTACTTTTTTCTCTGTATATTAGCATTAAGAGTGACTGGAGAGGTCATCTTTTGGAAAGAGGTGGGGTTATTGCATTTGATGCTAAGATCTGGGCTGTTCCTAAAATTCAAGTGTTGAGGATTTTTGTAATCAGTCAACAGCACCACTGTAAGGAGATGGAGGCTTGGAATACAGGACCAAGTAGAAGTTTTATTATTTGTCCTGTTCTTGGAGGAGATATTGGGACCCTTACTCCACTGYCTTTGTGTATTCTGGCCACAGTATAGTGAGCACTCCTCTCTGCTACAAATCCCTGCCCTGATATGCTGTATTGTCATGAGCCCAAAGACACAGAATAATCTGCCATGAAGTGAAATAAATCTTGTGTACTATTACTTCTCAAGTATGTTGTCCCCTCATGGACCGATGACTAGCATATCTCTTCACTGTGTATCATGAATCCCACTGTGGACCCGCTGGCCCATTCTTGCRGCCTTTCCTCTTTTCCACTGACCTGTGTGTCTGTTAAAGTGTGCCCTGGCCTCAGCTCCCACAGGCGTGCCTTTCACCTTTGCATGTGCAACCCCATTTCTATTGGGTTATGCTTTACAAATCCTTCAAACTTTGGTCCTTTCATAGGCCTTGGGGGCCCTTCTCCCAAAGCAATTCTACTGTTTGTTTGTGTGGTAACCACAGAGCTTGGAAGCCAGAAAACCTGAGTTCTGGGGGCACCAACGTGTGCTCTCCTGTCTCCTGTCTGTAGTCTGGGGAAGAAGCAATGTTATCTCTTAAAGACACTTATATTCTCTAACTTTTGTAACATGTTTTCTGTAGAACTGGCAACCACACATTTACACTACCATTATGGATGGTACTCTAGATTATAATATCATCTCCTATCAGACTACTCATCCCTCACAGGTAATCATGGTTTATTGTTCTTTTGAACTGTGTGACAACTTTTGTCATATGGATGCTCTTCAATAAATTTCTGTCAAATTGATTTCATTATACTTATAATACATATAAAATATTACACATATACTTATAAACACATAAAAATAATTATGTGTTTCTTATATTTCATTTGTCACTAACTGGTTATATTGCCTATCAAAAGGGCTGTATTTTCTAGGACTCAAGTAAGGTACAACCTGGCATTTAATAAGTGTTTGTTGATGTAGAAAACAAATGGGAAAATATAAGGAGATGAACCCACCTTCAAGCTAGCTCCTCCCACCCTGTCCTTGACCACTTGTATTCAGGGTGAGTCATCTCTGGACTGCAAAGGCATGCTTGGCTTGAGGACAGGAGTAAGACGAAGGGCCAAGGAGTCAATGGTCTGATACCATAGATGGTGATTTCTGTCCTGTACTAATCCAGGTGAAAGGATTAAAATAACGGATCTGCTCAGAAAATTGCTTGCCCCACACCTGTGCTTGGGATGTGTAGGAGAACCCCACCCTCTGACTCTGTGAACGATAGTGGCAGCAGCACTTTGGGACAAGAGGCTCCAGGGCAGCTGTAGCTTTTCTGATAAAGAGAATCGATCTTAGGTCTACCCTGCACTACATCACTACACACAACAGTCACTCTGGCTCTGCTCTGCTGTGCTTGTAAATTTCAGTTTCTTGACCAAGTTCACAGGCACTGAAGAAAGAGATAAAGGAATACAATGGATATGACCTCTCCTGGATTCTGAGGTGTTTCCATTGCCAAAACCAGAATGGCCTCAGCTGTCACTCATGGGCTACTTCACTGTTCAGTGGTGTTTAGGGTGTCTCAGAAGCCATGACTGATCACTCACAATTAGTAAAGTGCAAATGTCTCAGCTCCCTAATCACCACCATAATCAGAAATTGAACTGGATTGGTATAGTTAATGGATTGGGCCAAGGCTGCTAAACAACTTTGCCGTTATATGACAAGTGACTTAAAGTTTGCTTTCTTGAAAATGTGTTGGGTGTAAAAGAAGGATATTGTACCCTGGATGGTCTAACAGGCTTTATAATTCTCGCCATTTACATGTTGCTTTAGGCAGAACCCCGCCTCGCATAATGCAAGTTTTTTAGCGGATGGAATGCCAGTTTGCAGTGTTAATGCAGGAAATAGATTTGTAACCCCTCTAGAACCTACATTGCTTCAGGGACATGCCTGCGTCAATATGTAGTTAGTGGTGTGATTTTGTTGCTCTACCAACCTGCCTTTCAGAGGCAGTGGCCTGGGTAGCTTACTTCATCACCTGATGCTACCAGGCATGCCAGGCAAGGTGCATGGAAGGACCCTGCCATCCCATCTTCCTCTTCATTCCTCTCCTCCCTCTCCCTTTCCCTCTCCCTCCCCTACCTCTCCCTCCCTCTCTCCCTCTCCCTCCCTCCATCCCTCCTCCCTCCCCCCACATCTCTTACCCTAGATCTGCTGTGTGRTGTGATTTCTAAGGGGCACAACTTGCAAGGCCCTGACAAAGGTACCCCATCCCCTTTGCTGCTTTATCCTAATAGGCCCAATCTTTGTGTGTCTCATTAGGGAAGCCATTTCCTCCACGCCTTAGCTCAGACATGCTGAGCAGGTGAATTCACATTCGGAACAAGCACGAATAAAAAGCAGTCTAATAAAAAAATAATCAAGTACAATTACCCCTCAGATAAGTCATTTTCCATTCACATCAAGCTTAGAAAAGGAGAGAAATAGAGTTTACTTCCTGGGTGGGCAGTCACCGTTCCCACAGAGCATAATGCTGTTATTATGTTTTGATTTCTGCTGTTGTTATTGTTGTTGTCTATAACCAGTTTAATAAAAGATCCACCAGGTAGTCCTTCCACATAGCAACTTTCCCRAAACTTGTAGACTATTTTGTTTTTAATTTTTAGTGGGGTCAGGGTTGGCCTTATTCTCATTGAAGATAACCTTGAATGTTAGATCTTCCTGCCTCTACTCCATAAGTGCTGGCATTATAAGTATGAAGACATAACATATAGACTGAGAAGGTATTTTACAGGATGCAGATCATTGGAAGTAGCTAGCTATTCAGGCTCATTCAATTTCTAGGTAGGTGCTGTAATTTTTAGGCATGTTGTGTGTGAGCATATACATCTGTTTAAGTGTATGTCTGAGGTTGTGTGTCTGTGTGTTTGCCCCTGCGTATGTATGTATGTGTATGTCTCTGTATAAATGTGCATATGTGTATGTATGTCTGTGTGTATGTGTGCACATATGTCTGTATATGTATCTGTGTGTCTGTATCTCTATGCGTATCTGTGTGTGAATATATGTGTGATGTGTGTGTGTCTGTGTGTATCTCTGGGTGTGTGTACTTCTTCCCATAAGACAAAAATAAATTACCCCCAATCTCTGATATAACCTGAGAGAATGCCCCAAGKGAATGGCAACAGTAGAAAGCCTCCACACAGAGCCTGAGGAGAGTGCACAGCACAGCAGGTCACAGGATATGAGTAGAAGACCACACAGTAGACAAGGTGTGCTGTGTGAACAAACAAACAGTGTAAAGCAGGAAACCACAGCAGAAGACAAAAGACATTTCCCAGGAAGAACAATAAGGCCCTCCAGACCAYTCCCGRCAGCAAAGMCAGAGAGAGCTGTGTGTGCAGGAGGCATGAGTGGGACATTTTGAGAAGATTCCCCAGCAGCCTACACAAAAGGATATTCCCTGTGGAAAGAAGCAGTAGCTATCCTCCAAGGCAGAGCAATTGAAATCCCTCCACTTTACKGAGGTCACCTTGAGGAAGTAACCAGACCCACCTGGGGTGAGCAYGCTTACTAGAGTGGAGGTGCCATCTATCCATTCTTAAAGACCTGCTGGGAAGAATTTAAGATAAGTGGAATTTGCAAGAATTTAAGATGAGTGAAATTTGACCAAGGTGGGTGGGTGGTCAATCTTCTAAGAACAGGACCTCAGAAAAACAGCTAAAAACATCAGGGCAGAGAGAACAAGCAGGCCTATGAAATTTCATCACTGCTCCTCAGACTAACCAATCAGCAGACATTTATTTTTTGAGATATAGCACTTCAGGCACTCCTGGAGNGAATGGCAACAGTAGAAAGCCTCCACACAGAGCCTGAGGAGAGTGCACAGCACAGCAGGTCACAGGATATGAGTAGAAGACCACACAGTAGACAAGGTGTGCTGTGTGAACAAACAAACAGTGTAAAGCAGGAAACCACAGCAGAAGACAAAAGACATTTCCCAGGAAGAACAATAAGGCCCTCCAGACCAYTCCCGRCAGCAAAGMCAGAGAGAGCTGTGTGTGCAGGAGGCATGAGTGGGACATTTTGAGAAGATTCCCCAGCAGCCTACACAAAAGGATATTCCCTGTGGAAAGAAGCAGTAGCTATCCTCCAAGGCAGAGCAATTGAAATCCCTCCACTTTACKGAGGTCACCTTGAGGAAGTAACCAGACCCACCTGGGGTGAGCACGCTTACTAGAGTGGAGGTGCCATCTATCCATTCTTAAAGACCTGCTGGGAAGAATTTAAGATAAGTGGAATTTGCAAGAATTTAAGATGAGTGAAATTTGACCAAGGTGGGTGGGTGGTCAATCTTCTAAGAACAGGACCTCAGAAAAACAGCTAAAAACATCAGGGCAGAGAGAACAAGCAGGCCTATGAAATTTCATCACTGCTCCTCAGACTAACCAATCAGCAGACATTTATTTTTTGAGATATAGCACTTCAGGCACTCCTGGAGCTGAACTTCACCCTGAGCAGTTTCCTGCTCACCTCAGGACTGATAAACAAATGCTCCAGACACCAAGAGAATCACAATGCATTTGTCTTAACCAACTGAACTTAATATGTTTGGAGTCATTTTACAATATAAGGCATAGTTATAGGGTATATATTGAAGACTAAAGTCTTTTCTGAGTGGTTAAAGTGTCTTTCCTGCTTGTCTCTTCAACTGTTTATAGACTCACTTCTTCATTATCTGTTTATTGTTCCCTGTTCTTCCCTTTATTTTCCTAATAGCTTATAAAGCAAGAAGGGTCCTAAGAATTCCTTTTAATGAATTGTCTTTCCTTCAGAATCACTCAGCCAGGCACTCAGGGATCACCCACCAGTCAGAGCCTGATGCTACAATCACCAGAACAAGAGTTCTTCCTTGAACAGGAACCCAGTAGCTACTGGGGTGAACTGGGGTGAACTGCCCTGTGCTCCTTCCTAGCCCAGAGCTCCACCTCTTTACCTCTGTAACTTTTCCCTACTTAACTGTTCCTTACTTGACTCTACTGTTTTCTTACACAAATCATTGTTGTCCTGAAAATAATTAATGCATTTTTAGTCAATAAATGTATCAAAAGCACTCTTGATAAAAAAGTCCCTGCTTCATTTTTTCCAGGCACATAAAACAAGAAAAATCAGTCTTTCCTGTAAAACTAAACAAACCCTCACAATAATATAATGAATGGAAGTTGTTGTGTGTGTTGAATTTGGTGTGTGAATTTTAAAAATATGTCTTTTAGCTTTGAAAAAATGATAAACTCATCTGAGAATATCACGCTCCTTTTTTTTTTTAATTTGAGCTAAGCATGCTGCTGAGGGACAGTTCTGAACTGTGCTTTCTGGTACCCAGGCGCTCCCATGCCTGAATAAACCCAGGGATTCTGTGCATCCAATTTTACATCATTTCCTCACACAGTTTTCAGCTTGGTCTTAGAAAGCTGGTCAGACTTTCATTAAACTACACAATTTTGCATTTCCCTCAGGATTCTGTGGTTAAAATTCAGGCTCTCCTTAGTATGTATGGTTCCTGATTCTGTGATGGGGTCTTACAGCCTTGAACCCTGCACTACCCATGACTCTAATCTACTGCTTCTACAGAAAATATCATACAGAAAACATCAAAACAAGACGCAGAAGCATAGAAAACGATCTGGATTGGCTCTCCACCCACAGCACCCTGCATGTTTCAGAGTGGGCTGACAGTTTTCTGTGCCCAGCTCTAAATCACATCTTTCAAAAAGTAGTGTTTCCTGAGAATAGAACCAGAGTCTACACACACACACACACACACACACACACACACACACACACACACACACACACGTGTGCACACACACACACACACACACACA
>BDUI01000368.1:64835-97117 GCA_002335545.1 Apodemus speciosus | reverse complement strand
CTTCTCTCTCTCTCTCTCTCTCTCTCTCTCTCTCTCTCTCTCTCTCTGCCTACATAAATATTACCATACTTTGGAGGAAGATCTTGCTTCCGACCTAATCATCAGCCGACCCCATCCCTGAAGAGTGGGAGACAATAAGAGAGAGAGAGAGAGAGAGAGAGAGAGAGAGAGAGAGAGAGAGAGAGAGAGACGCGGAGGCTGGTGCTGTGCTGGCCGGTGGGGAGGCTGAGTGCGGGAGGTGATGGTGGTGGAGGTGGCAGAGTGGCTGGCGCTGCTCCTATCACCCCGGCATTGTCAGCGCGCGGGTCCCCATGGCCCAGCTGAGGACAGCCCGCTCTCCCCTGCCAGGGGCATGCCGCGTCTCTGCTGCCCACTGACGGCGACCGGAGCGCCTCCCCTCCTCCTCTCCTCCTCCTCCTCTTCTCCTCCTCTTCCTCCTCCTTCCTCTCCGTCGCTGGCTTCTCCTCCGCCTCCCGCGCCTACTTCGCGCTGGCTCTCCCCGCGCCCCGAGCTTGGGCGGCCGCCGGCGGGGCTGTCCCTCCCCCCCACCCCCCACCCCGCGCTCCGACTGTCGCCGCGGCCGCTGCAGGTCTGCCCGCGGGCGCCGCCGGGGGCCGAGTCGCCAGCTCTGGGCCTCCGGAGGCCACAGTCATCTTCAGTCCCTGGGCTAAGTTGCCGCCATCTTCGTCCTGGAGGCACACTTTTTTGGGGGGGAGCACTGGATTTTGCGTCATCTCCTCCCGCCCCGAGGTCTCTCCATCCTGGTGCAGTGACAGCGGCTCAGGCCGGGGAGGAGGACGAAGACGCGCCCGGGCGGCTGCTTGGAGACCCACTGTCCGCCGCCCCTCCGGGTCCTGTGCACCCAGGCTTTTGGCCAGGGGTTGCGATCCCTCCCCACTTTTTATTTCAGAGTCAGGACCTGGGCGGAGTGGCTAAGGCTGCTGTCCTGGGTCTCCAGCTTCTCCTAAACCGCTGTCCAGGGGACAAGTCCCAGACACCGGAGGGCAGCTAAGAGGTCCCTGTTGGGGACCAGGGACTGAGTATCATTTCCCTCGCTAGACAATCTTCTGCAAGACGAGGATATTAGGGGAGGGGCGAGGTGACTTTGCAGAGTCAGTCTGAACGCTCTTTGGGTCTCTAGAGAGCTCCACTGCGTTCAGGTTTTGTCCTAAATCGGTTTTATGGGTCAGAAAGGATGCGGGGTGCGTGCGTCTGTGTGTCTGCCTGCACGGTGCTGCTTTCCCGGCCCTGTGTGTGTGCTGCAGCTATGACCACATTGTACTCCATGTCTGACCATGTTTTCTCCTCCAAAGTAAGCGGCAACAAAAGGTCGCCACAGCCCCGGGGAAGCACCCCACCCGCGTTGTGCTTGGGGGCCCTATTCTCGGAGGATTCCTGCAGAGGACCCCTAGGGCCCTGGGGCACCTGCTCACTGTGCCTGCTGCCCAGCCCCGCTGGGTGGGCTCCTCTGTGCTGGGGCTTCCGCAGCGCCCTCCAGGCTCGCACTACAGTCCAAGGCTCTGGTGCCCCTTAGTGTTGACTGTAGGAGTTCCAGGAAGGAAAAGGCAGACACACACTGGGAAAACCTGGGGTCCCCTGGTTTCTGGCGGACAGGGTGGGGATGCCAGAGGCAAACATCAGTCTCCTGAGGTCTGGGTAGCTCTGGCACATTGCCCAGGTCCCGACCTGAGCCCAGAGCACCAGACTGGAGGATGCCAGGTGCTCTCCCTGGTCACCAGGCACTCTTAGCAGCCACCATGTCATTCTCTTCCCCTGTATCCCCAAGCCAATGCACATTCAAAAGAGCCGGCCAGATGCCCTGAATCCTAAACAAGTACCCCGAGAAACCAAATGGAGGGATCAACAGATTTTTTTTTTCCTACCAGAGGAGCTGTGGGTGCTGGGAACACAGAAGGATTGGAGAATTTCAAACGGGAAGTTTAACTCATTCTTTTCACTATACTAATTTTGCATATTTAAATTAGATTCTGTGTATGCACACATATGAAACTATACCTAATGGCCACTAGGAACCGAGTTCAGTTTGACAAATGGTTTATGTAGAAATGCCAGGTGAGGGTTTAATGGGTCATTTTTGATTCATGTGGGATGTTTTTCTCCAAACATAATTTCAATAAAATATTGTTTGTTAAGCAGTTCCTCAGGAATCTCTCTGTACTTATGCATTGTGCCCCATGGCCAGAGTCTCATTACAGTGTAAGTCTATACACGTGGGCACTATATATATATATATATATATATATATATATACATATATATATATATCCTCAATCATTTTATACTAGAATGGCATGTATGTTATAGGAAATAAACACGAACAAATGGAAAGTAAAAGTCATAACTGAGAGAGCCAGCACAGTAGCATGTACTTTAAGCTATTCCATACATGAAGCAGGGGAGTCACTTGGGCATGGGGTCCCTACCAACCTGATGCAACATAACAAGACTCTGTCAAAAATGGTCCAAGTGATTCCAAAGGCATCTCTATTCCCTGTTTGCTCTCTCCACCACCTCTCTGTCCCGTTTATCTTAGGTGATAAAGCCTCCCTTCTGTGAATATTTACTAACTTGGCATATTAGAATGCTGATTATAGAATTGAAAACCATATTTATTGAGTAGTAAGCATTCTTTCCCAGATGCCTTACTCCTGCCTCTCATGCTGCCTTGCTAATTTGAGTTCAGAGGCATGGATTTCAGTGAGTCAAATGAATAGCCTGCCTCTGGATGCAAGCTGAAGATTCAGTCAGAAGAGGAAATACGGATAGGAGAGAGAGGAAACACGATAAATGAAATTAAAAGACTACACTTCTCCAACCAGTAAAAGACGTTCCAGTTATTTTTAGCTTTATTATTATGCAGATGTAGCTAAATTACATCTCAAAAAATAATTCTATGATGCTTAGCACTAAGTTAAAACAATAATGCTTATACTTGATCTTGTAATAGATGGGAGTTCATTCTTTATTTTTAGAACAACCTGGGCTTTTCTTTTAACACTTCTCATGAATTGAATAGTTTTTTTTAAAAAAAGAGAGAGAGAGAATTTGCAGGATGTAACTCTGCAAAAGGAAGTCATTTCCTCAGTTGCTAGCCAATGATGGCTCTAGAGTGAGAGAGGGTAACCTGGGAGACTTCGCTTGTCTGAGGACCACTCAGTGAGGGCAGAAAAGCAAGCCGGCCTAGACAAGGTGATGGAGAGCTCATGGGGTGAGTGATGCTTGATGCACTGCAGCACTCCAGGCCTGCAAGCAAAGTTGGAGGGGGACCAGGATTGAGACACTACTGGCAGCAGTGGCTGGGATCCAGGAGTCTTCCTTTAGGAAGTAGAAAGCTCATTATGGAGACTGGTAGGGGAAAAACAACAGAGAAACAAACAAAAATACCCCCCAAGCCAAAAGCAAGCAAACAAAAAAAAAACAGCATCAACAAAATACCTTAAACTTGGGGATCAAAAACTACTGCATAAACCCTAGGATGGCCCATCAGAAGGAGACAGAAAGGGCTGGGACTCTACCATAAGCTGGGTTCTATGAGATGCAAAGTGCTGCTGCTGCTGCTGCTGCTATTATTATTATTATTATTATTATTATTATTATTATTATTATTATTTCCCAGAAGGGACTGGGACTTGTTGAGGAGACAGATGTGAGAATCTGAATGTCCTTTCTCATTGACTGCACTGTGCAGTTAATGCTAAATCAAAACAAGAAATAGGTTCAAACTCCTTGCCGGCCAGACCAGTAAATGCTGATCTTCACCAAATAAAATACCGCACACTGGAAGAGAAAGGCAAATGGCACGTCTGGGTGTGAGGTTCATTTATCAGGAGAAGTGGGCTGTGGAGTCTAGAAACTCCCACGCAGGTTTTACCTCAGAGTGTGACTAACGGCACAGAGGAGTCTCAGCACACACACCAGAGTGTTTGAGAAGTCGCCTAGTAATAGAGTTGCAGGTGCCTCACATCTAGGAGTTGGTTTTCAGGGCAAATTCTGTACACCTCTGTTTTTCCCTTACAAAAATAAAAGACACCTTCCCGAACGTTTATCTTCACCACTACCGTGAAAGCACAGTAATGATTTCACTCTGGGAGACCAAACTGAAATAAAAAAAAAGAAGAAAAAAAAAAGTCATCCTCTAGTGAAATCCATTGTTAAGGTTTTCCTTTTCCACTCTGAATAATTCTAGATATCACACATTGATGTGCACCCTCTATTTCTCTTACATAGTTTATGAGTCACAATAGATTCCTGTTACATTCGTTTTGTTCCAAAAAAAAAAAAAAAAAAAAGGAAACAAAACAAAACAAAAAACAAGGCAGTGTTTTCAGCATTCAAATATTTGGGGGGAAATCAACACCAGTGTGACTACTTAATAGTACAATTAACTTGTGGCATAAGCACGTGCCAGTATAGAGAGTCAGTTTTCCCACTCCATTACTTGGGTTTAGGGAACAAGTTCAGGTCATTAGGCTTGGTGGCAAAAACCCTTACATGCTGAACCACATGGGCAAGTGTCCTATTTAGGGTTTTTATAGCTGTGATGAAAGACCATGTCCAAAAGCAAGTCAGGAGAAAAGAGATTATTTGGTTTACACTTGCACGTTATAGTCCACCACTGAAGGAAGTCCGGAGAGGAAATCAAGCAGAGCAGGAGCCTGGAGACAAGAGCTGAGATAGAGCCCATGGACGGGTGCTGCTTACTGGCTTATTCCTCATGGTTTGCTCAGTCCGCCTTTTTTATATAGGGCCAAGAAGTCCAGGGATGGCACCACCCACAATAAGCCAGGCCCCCCCACGTTCATCAGTAGTTAAGGGAGTACCCTACAGCTGGATTATACAGAGGCATTATCTCAATTGAACTTCCCTTCTTTCTGATAACTCTAGCTTGTGTCAAGTTGGCATAAAACTAGACAGCTCATCTGTACGATATGTCTACATTTTAAAAAGATGTTAGGTATAAAGTGCTGACAAGCAATTTTAATTGATGATAACTAAAATTTAAATTTATTACTTTTAATTATTAAGATAAATAAGGGGCTGGGGGACATTGCCTGGGTGGTGAAGTGCCTGCTGTGCAAGCATGAGGGCCTGAGTTCCAACCCTGAGCACTCACAGGGAGGACTGAAGAGAGTGCTGCACATCTGTGACTCCAGCAGTACGAGGAGGAGCGGGCGGGCAATCTGTGGGGCTCACTAGCCAACCGGCTTAGTTCAGCTACTGAATTCCACATTCAGTGAGTGCACACATATGTATACACACATGCACATACACATGCACATACACTCACATGCACAAACATACTCACACTCATGTGCACACATGCATACACACATGCATACACACATGCATATAAACTCACAATGCACATACATGCTTATGCTCATATGCACACATGCATACACACATACATGCATACACACATGCATATACACATGCACATTCACTCACATGCACAAACATACTCACACTCATATGCACACATGCATACACACATGCTCACACTCCCATGCACACACACTCATGTKCACATATGCATACACACATACATATATGCATACACACATGTACATATACCCACACTTGCTCACACATACTTGTTCACACACATGCACACTCACACACACACACACACACACACAAACATACTCATGTGCATGCACCAGAAGAAACATAGGACTAAAAAGTCACCTGAATCTTCAGGTTACATTGAGATGCAAACTACTCATTTAACCCAGCACCAAAACCCATGCATCATGATTTCTTTCTAGACCTGACTGAACTAACTTGGCAGAATCAGGATCTTCTGTCTTTGTTGAGTCCACTATATTCCAGCTTGATGACTTCCAAACTCAGCTGAGCCAAGTCATGAAGAAACTGAGAAAACTTAATCCTCTCGGGGAGCTGCTCAATGAAATTCAGGAGAGATCTGAGGAAGCTGAATTTTTAAACAAGTGTTCCTTGGCAAGTGTGGATATAACCACTCCATCCATATGTCCACAGCAGAGAAATCCCCTGCTAAAAATCTCACTTGGTGCAAGTCAAACAAGGGACAAAGATGTAAATTCTCAAGAAGTGTTAAGTCACAGGGAGAAGAGGGCCAGTGTGGTGAGCTTGTGAGAACAGTGAGGTCATATATCGTTCCTTTATAGACTTTTTCATAGTGGGCACATATTGTATGCCACCTCTTACATTAGCAATCTACAGTACTTTCTTTACCATTATGGAAATGACTTAGGACTTGCCAAACATTGTTCTAAAAACATGTGCACTCATGCAAACACACACACACACACACACACACACACACACACACACGTACACTCATGCACGCACGCGCATGCGCACACACAAACACACAAGGAAGTATAGGGAGAGAAGGGGACAGAAAGATTTATTCTATAACCTAGAGAAAAACACAGAAAGGAACAGCTCACACACACAAGAAAACATCTGAACATAGGTAAATCTGCCTTCATCTACCTGGGGAGAAGGGGTTCTCTCCTGTGAGACTACACTAGTCCTAAAACTAGGTGCAAGCACTTTGGAAGGTGTCAAGCCTTTTAAAGGTCTGGTCTCCTTCCCTCAGAGTCCTCTTAGAATGTCTTATATTCAAGAGGCTTCTATTTTATATCAAGTTTGTTTTCCCCAAAAGAATAGCCACAAGTAGTGATAGAGCTGATAACCTTCTAGGAGACGTTTTAAAGAAGGCATGACATTACAATAGCTAAAATTAGATTATAATTTTTTAAAGATTTATTTATTTATTATAGGTAAGTACACTGTAGCTGTTTTCAGACACTCCAGAAGAGGGAGTCAGATCTCGTTACAGATGGTTGTGAGCTACGACGTGGTTGCTGGGATTTGAACTCAGAACCTTCAGGAAGAGCAGTCGGTGCTCTTAACCACTAAGCCATTTCTCCAGCCCCTAGACTATAATTTTTAACAAGAATCTTTGAAGACCACAGTAGAAGGCAACATAAGTAGATCGAAGGATTATTTGTGATGACTACAAGAAGACTATTGCCCTGACTCTTGCTCTTGGGATTCACTCAGATGGATAAAAAGAGGAAGACAGAGAACATGGCGACCTGCCAGGTGCTTGAGCAATCTGCCAGGGAAAGTAGGTGCAACTACCTCTTTAAGAAGACTTAAAACCAATGGGAAAAAAATAACATGATAAATTACAATTTATATTTGTGAAATTTTAACACTTTGGCTTGCCAAAATCAATGGTTGTACTAATGGGAAGCCAACCTTTACCTACTAAGAGATTTCCTGAGCATGTTGTACATTTATTCCATGGGAGAACAAACAGAATCCACAAGGTTACAGACACAGAGTCAGAGTCACCAGACACAGTGAAGTGTGCAATTGTACATTCGTGCTTATCAGGGAACACCACTCACTCATGACACTGAATGGCAACAAGGTGACCAGTGCCCATCTCTACCCTAACAGGTCTGCAGTCTCAATGCTGAAGGAAAACTTAAAGCAAGAATATGCAAACGCATCACACAAGAACACATAAGCCTAAACCAGGGCTGCTTTGTTCCACTCTCCCATTTATAGTCTCAGCTCACACATCATCTCTCCTTACTATCTTTCTAGATTACTTCAGAGAAAGGTAGTTATTCACTAAGTCCTTTATGCAAAGTATACTAAGAGCTACCATAAGTTTTACTATGGATAGTGATAGAAAACATTCTCCATACGTTATTAATGCAGTTGTAAATTTCCTATGACCAGTAGCCTTTTTGATTGTTTGTACAATAATGTACTGATAAGAATATGGGGGTTTGTTACTCTGTTGAATACATGTGCATGTGTGCACTTGTGCATATATGTGCATAAGTAAACATGTGTGTATTGTGAGTATGCATATTTGTGTAAGTGTGTATTGGTGGGGGTTACATATCTGTACATGCGTTTGTATGTAAATATTTGTGTATTCATGAAGGGGCCTGTTTGTTTGTATGATAAAATACCTTCATATATGTGCATATGTTTGTGTATTTGTAATTTGTGGAAGGGGAAGCATGTTTCTGTGTACTTGGGTTTGTGTCTGAGAGTGTCTGATAGTGTCTGGTATGTGTGCAAGTGTGCACATATGTGTGTTGCAAGTGTGCATGTATGTGTGTGTGGTTGTGGACCTAGCCTAAATATCCTATAGGTAGCTGTAATTCTGAGACATTTTATAGTGATGACCCACCCACCTGGGTCTCTGATGACAGCACCTCACAGTTTTGAGATAAGCCCTGGCCATCATTCAACATGGTGCTGTAATTGTGACAGTTCTTAGATTTCCTGAAACTCCATCCTGGGTAGTTACATCAGGTTAACAAGACCTGGTATGTAGAAATTTCCATCGTGGTGGTGTCATAAACAGACTGGGATTTTCTCATCCACCTGTCTTTCAGTTTTCTTAATTGTTGTAGGCTCTTCTTACATACCTTGTCTTATTGTATTTCAGTAATGAACAGAGTACTGGAACATATTCATACAGACTGAGTGAAGCTGTTGTGTGCAAAGACATCAGTGTGTGTCTCATATCTTCTCCTCTGATGTAGCCAGAGATCCCCTTTCTCATACAAATATCTTCAAAACATATGCAGATGTCTACTCCTCTACCAACAAGATGGCCTCTGTCAGCAAAGATGGTTTTACTTGTAAATAAGAGAACATCTTCTCAAAGTGAATTTGAATAAACATAAAGAAACATATTTATTATCAAGTCTAGGGTAGAACTGACTTCTTCCAAATCTATAATCATCACAAACGATGGTGTAAAATTTAACAACAAAGATCTTTGACGCTCTGAAAATCGGTGACTGGGCAGAGGATATAAAGTAATTTCATTAACGTGTTTAAGAAAATGGATAGTGATGCAGATATGTTAAAGGAACCGAGCGAGGGTTAAATGGCACTAAATGGGTTTCTATCATCAGGTTGTGGTGTTTTTCATGAGCATCCTGGACGATGCCAGGAACCACCTAAGAGGAAAGATTTATTTTGACTCAGAAGTTTCCATCCACCTTTGCCAACATCCGTTGTTATTGGATGAGTTTGAGGTGAAGCATATCTAGGGCAAAGTGGTTGTGATGCAGCAGAGTTCCTCAGCTCCGCCAGGGGGCTGGGGGAGGGGGGGAGAGGGGGCGGAAAGAGTCAGAGACAGGAGGAGCAGAGGACCAAGGACCAGGTATCCTTAGCGCATGCTCCAAGTGAGCTACTTCCTCCTCCTCCTGTCCGCCATTTTCTAATAATATTGGCATACTGTGAATCCACTGAGGACTTAATCAGTCTAATCGTGTGATCAGGGCTCTCTGGCTCCAACTCTCTTCTCAAAGGATGATGAGTTGGCAGCCGCACACCTGATACATGAGCCTGTGGGGGCACCATCAATGCTAACTTTACTTCTCACCAGTACACCTGGGAGAACCTGTGATCTCTGCGCTCACCTGGCCTGTGGGCACCTGTCTCTTGCCCTACACCAGCCTTAGCTCCGGCTGTGAATTAGAGGGCCTAGTGAGCCCCGAGGCAATCCGAACCTATGCTGTGAAGTTAGATGGCACAAGTCTTGTTCTGGTCCCAAGCTTTCTTTGGCAGCTTTCCAGGAATGAGGCGGCCGGCTTTTTGAGTGGAGATGAACATTAACTAGGCAGTGCTGAGCATTAGCCTCGAAGAGCAGGGCATTCTCATGTTCCCAGCACATCCGCATGTCATTTCTTCTTATTCACATATTCTCTACTCTTAGCTCAGGATGGAGGCTTTTGCTTCTCTGCCTATGTGAGTTTCCCAGTAAAATATATCTAATTATTTCAAATAGCAGGCTAAAAATGGAGTGGTCTCTGTGGTCGGGTAAATCAGTCTCAAATAAGACATGGTGCATACACCTTATGCATATAGAGGCAGAGACACAGGTGGGGGGCCCTGCACAGTGTAATGTCTGAGTTTTCCCTACTAGATCTCTAGTGGTGGTCCCCAACCTGTGTCATCTCTGCCTCTATGTGCATAAGGTGTGCTTACATATTCATTCATTTTTGAATGACCCTGTGTCTTAGTAAGGGTTTCTATTCCTGCACAACACATCATGACCAAGAAGCAAGTTGGGGAGGAAAGGGTTTATTCAGCTTGCACTTCCACATTGCTGTTCATCATCAAAGGATTCAGGGCTGGAACTCAAGCAGGTCAGGAAGCAGGAGCTGATTCAGAGGCCATGGGAGGATGTTACTTACTAACTTGCTTCCCCTGGCTTGCTAAGCTTGCTTTCTTATAGAACCCAAGACCACCAGTCCAGAGACGGTACCACCCACAAGGGGCCCTCCTTCCTTGATCACTAATTTAGAAAATGCCTTACAGCTGGATCTCATAGAGGCATTTCCTTACTTGAAGCTCTTTTCTCTGTGATAACTCCAGCTCATGTCAAGTTGACACAAAACCAGCCAGTACACCCTGATTTAGGCCATGCCTATCTGGAGACTAACCTCAACAAGCATTGTGAATGAGTACAAAAAGTCCCATTCTTAACCAATGTCAGGCAACCCTTTCAATTCAAAACCCTGGATGTTTTGGCTCAAGGAACTCAACGAATCAAGGAATGGTAATTGCTGTTGGCCTAGTTAGACTAGTGTGAAGGTGTCTTTCTGTTGTCTGTCGCTGAGCCCCAACTCTGCTTGTTGGCTCTGTTCTCAGATTGACTCCCAGTAATCGTAGAAGCCCAAGCTTTTCATTCACTTCAGACCCAACATCCCCAAAGAGAGCTTCACTATATTCAATCATCTCTAACATGATTAAAAGTCCAGCTCTGAAACTTACTCTGAGAAAAGGTAGGAGACACTTGTGTTTGCTGGATCTCCCTCAAAGTCTTAATCAGACTGTAAATGTCTGGTTGCACAGAATGAAATTGTAGGGAAGAAACATAGATGCAGGGTTTCAGATGCAAGTATCTTCCTGCTCCACTGCCTCTGGGTTTATCCACAGAAGGATGTTAGGGAGACAATGGTGGCACTGGAATGACAATCGGCTGCAGCTCATGGGGGCAGTTTTGATGGCACTGTGAAAAGGTGACTTTGAGCACACTATAGTTAGGGATATCTGTAGGATAGAGGTCTAGGAATACAGTGCAGACACCCAAGATTCCACTCACTGGAAGGCGGTTCTGAATTGACCTGGTTATTGATGTTTGTTCTTTTCCCAACAAGCCCTCCAGTTCCCCCAGGGTTCTGAAAAAGTCTTTATGTCTGTATGTAGCAGAGTTCCTGTCCCAGAATTGTTCTCAGCCAAAGTGAAATTTCTTGCTCAAGGGACAACTCAGTCAAGGAGTGGTTTCTATGAGGGAGTAAGCACCCCCAAGCACTGGCCTGGTCTCAGTGAGAGCAGCTCTGAAGACATGCACAGGTCAAGAAACTTCTGAGATGAGCTGGTGAGATGGCTCAGCTGATAAGAGCACCAACTTCTCTTGGTCAAAGTTCCCAGCAACCACACGGTGGCTCACATACGTGGCTCACATAGATCCATAACGAGATCTAATGCCCTCTTCTGGGGTGAAGATAGCTATAGTGAGCGGCCTGAGCAAGCAGGGGCCTGAAAGAGAGGGCGGGGCCAGAGCGAAAACAATGAATTTGTGAAATTCTTAGGCAAATGGATGAAACTAGAAAGTGCCTTCATGAGCTAGTTAACCCAATCACATAATAATAGGATGTTAGCCCAAAAGCTCAAAATAAACAAGTTACAATTTACCCAGCACAAGAAGTTCAAGAAGAAGGAGGACTTAAGTGAGGGTGCTTTGGTTCCTCTGAGAAAGGGAACAAAATAGTCACAGGAAGCAATACTCACAGGGAGACAATGTGTGGAGCAGAGACTAAAGGAAAGGCCACCCAGAGACTGCCCTACCTCGGGATTCATCCTATAAACAGTCACCAAACCCTGACACTACTGTGGACAACAAGAAGTGTATACCAAAAGGAGCACGCCATGGTTGTCTCCGGAGGGGCCCTGCCAGAGCCTTACAAGTACAGAGGCAGAAGCTAGCAGCCAACCATTGGACTGGGCATGGGGTTCCCAATGGAGGAACTGGAGGGCAGTCTGGAGGAGCAGAATGGGTTTACAGCCCCATGGGAAGAACAATGATTTCGGCCACCCAGATGCCCCAGACTCCCAGGGACTGAACCATCAACCAAGGGGTACACATGGTTCCAGCCAAAAGTGTGGCAGAGGAATGCCTTGTTGGGCATCAGTGGGAGGAGTGGTCCTTGGTCCTGTGAAGGCTCAATAGATGCCCCAACAAAGGGAAATCGAAGGTGGGGGAGCAGGTGGGAGTGGGTCAGGTGGAGGGGCATATACTTGGAGGCAGGGGCTGGGAGGAGGAGGGGTTGAGGGTTTTCG
Organism: Apodemus speciosus; assembly: GCA_002335545.1. NCBI lineage: Eukaryota > Metazoa > Chordata > Mammalia > Rodentia > Muridae > Apodemus > Apodemus speciosus. The sequence goes on along the minus strand of BDUI01000368.1, from coordinate 84,715 downwards.
GGGAGGGGGAAACTGGGAAAGATTTTAGCATTTGAAATGTAAATGAAGATTATATTCCATTAAAAAATTAAAAAAAAAAAAGAGCACTGACTGCTCTTCCAGAGGTCCTGAGTTTAAATCCCAGCAACCACATGATAGCTCACAACCCTCTGTAATGAGATCAGATGCCCTCATCTGGTGTGTCTGAAAGCTACAGCTACAGTGACACTATGTATAAAAAATATAAATAAATCTTTAAAAAAGAAAGAAAGAAAGAAAGAAAGAAAGAAAGAAAGAAAGAAAGAAAGAAAGAAAGAAACTTCTGAGAAGATGTCTACGTATGACCTGGTGTGTAAGTAGAGCAAAGTCCAGCTTGCTCACCTCCCGCCTGCGTCATTCCTTTCCATACACTATCGTAAGGGTGGAATGCTTCTCAATAAACCAACACAAAAGAGATCCCAGGGAAAGACGGGGCTAGCACTGGGAAGGGGGAGGGGGGTCTGTCACTGTTATTGAGAAGCACTTCACGAATCTAAAAACACTGGTTGATGATGAACGTGAAGGGGCATGATGTACAAAGAATTCTGTCTGTGCAGAAATCTCAAACACATAAACAGGGCTCTCCACAGAAGATCCAATCAGTAACTCTACCAGACCTGCCTCTTATACCAGCAGCCAATCAGGAAGGACTGAGACCCTCAAACTCTCATACCTTGAAAGAGGATGTTGGAATGTGGGGGGAAAAAGCCTGCCAGGATCTAAAAACACAACCGAGGGGGTGGGAAATGAACCCTGTACCGGAACATGTAAAAAAAATGGGTCTCATGGAAAGGATGCTGACCTGCCGTGAAGACTGCCTTCTGAAGCAGGGAAGGAACCGGCTCTGCTCTCAACTGACCAAAAAGAACAAGCAGGGTAGACAAGGGAGGAAAGGCCACACATCTCAATGACCGGCACACTAGAGGACTAGAAAACCAGTCCAGGGCCCAGGAGTCTGTGAGTAGGAGTGTGGCATGACACAGATTTCTGCAAAGATTATTAAAAAGGTCTATCAGAATTTCAAATATGTGCAACTTCAGCCCAGAATTCTAATTCTAGGACTCAATCTTGAAAAAAAGAAGTCATTATATCTGATCCAAGGACTTGGAAAAGGTGACTAAGACGGTATGCTCGCTAGTTCTCAGGGTTAAGTTGATACACGTTAGAGTCGCCTGGTTTCTATTCCTGCACAAACATCATGACCAAGAAGCAAGTTGGGGAGGAAAGGGTTTATTCAGCTTACACTTTCCACATTATTGTTCATCACCAAAGGAAGTCAGGACTGGAACTCAAGCAGTTCAGGAAGCAGGAGCTGATGCAGAAGCCATGGAGGGATGTTCCTTACTGGTTTGCTTCCCCTGGCTTGCTCAGCCTGCTTTCTTATAGAACCCAAGAATACCAGCACAAAGATGGCACTGCCCACAAGGGGTCCTCTCCCCTTGATCACTAATTGAGAAAATGCCTTACAGCTGGATCTCATGGAGGCATTCCCTCAACTGAAGCTCCTTTCTCTATGATAATTCCAGCCTGTGTCAAGTTGAGACACAAAACCAGCCAGTACACCTGGAAAGGGGATGTCAGTTGAGAAATCCTATAGCAAACATCAGAGAGTGCTTATCCCACACTCTATCTGACCTGTGGCCTTAAACTCTATGGGTTTGGAGAGATGGCTCAGTGGTTAAGAGCACCGACTGCTCTTCTGAAAGTCATGAGTTCAAATCCCAGCAACCACATGATGATTCACAACCATCCAGATTTGATGCCCTTTTCTGGTGTCTGAAGACAGCTACAGTGTACTTACACATATAATAATAGATAATTCTTTTTTAAAAAATCTATGCAACAGCTTAGGCTGCCGTCAACTGCTAAGCATTGTAGCTGATGCTCTGAGGTAACCCTGATGTTCAGCAGCAGATTTAAATTAGCAATAATCTGGTGAAGAAAAGGATTATACCCAATGTCATTTTCCTCTTTTCATATACTTGAGAATATATTGAATATGAAGCTTTTCTAAAATAACCTACTGTATAGTCGTGCTGAGCCAACTTCCCATGCCTTGTTCTCTGTGTGAGTATGCACCTTCTGCTTCTCTCGAGCTCTAAAGGCTTGGTTAATCTTCTTCCCATTTACCTACCTCATATACTCAGAAATCAGGAAATCAGGTTTATTGGTCAATATACAGTAGATGGTCTCACACTTAAGTGCTGAAAGTTGGAGGAGTTTTTGCTAAATTCTGTTATATTCAGAGCCCAAATCATCCTGTTTAAAATGCAAAATTCATCAAAAATTCTTCTCACGATCCAAGATATTCCAAGTCACACTCACAGAARCTCAAAATTCTATAGATCTTCTGTGCATATAGCCTGCCTAGATCAGGCTTTCATGCCTTTGCTCAGGATGATTTTTGATATTTCTGACTTCTCTCAAAAATCGCTTTGTGGGGATATTGATAAAAGCATAGCCTCAGAGGTAGATTGGCTAAAAATATGAACAGGCCACTCTCATCCCCAAACAGACCATAGTCATCCCCAGTGGACCAATATCTCCCTAAACAGGCCACCCTCTTCCCCTAAACAGACCATAGTCCTTCCCATAGATACGACCTTTGGTTTGGTAAGTYTTTGATATTCATTTGTTACGGTCACTTGATCTTTGACAAAGGAGCTAAAACCATCCAGTGAAAATAGGACAACATTTTCAACAAATAGTGCTGGTTCAACTGGCAGTCAACATGTAGAAGAATGCAAATTGATCCCTTCTTATGTCCTTGTACAAAGCTCAAGTCCAAGTGGATCAAGGACCTCTACATAAAATCAGATACACTGAATCTAATAGAAGAGAAAGTGGGAGATAGTTTCGAACACATGGGCACAGAGTAAAAGTTCCTAAACAGAACACCAATGGCTTATGGTCTATGATCAAGAATCGACAAATGGTACCTAATAAAACTGCAAAGCTTCTGTAAGACAAAAGACACTGTCAATAGGACAAATGGAAACAAACAAACTGGGAAAAGATCTTTGCCAATTCTACATCTGATAGAAGGCTAATATCCAATATATACAAAGAACTCAAGAAGTTAGACTCCAGAGATCCAAATAACCCAATTAAAAATGGGTTACAGAGCTAAACAAAGAATTTTCAACTGAGGAATACCGAATGGCCAAGAAGTACCTAAAGAAATGTTCAACATCCTTAGTATCAGGGAAATGCAAATCAAAGCAAACCTGAGGTTCCACCTCATACCAGTCAGAATGGCTAAGATCAAAAACTCAGGTGACAGCAGATGCTGGCTAGGATGTGAAGAAAGAGGAACACTCCTCCATTGTTGGTGGGATTGCAAGCTGGTATAACCGCTTTGGAAATCAGTCTGGTGGTTCCTCAGAAAATTGGACCCAGCTATATCGCTCCTGGGCATATATCCAAAAGATTCTTCAACATATAACAAGGACACATGCTCCACTATATTCATAGCAGCCTTATTTATAATAGCCAGAAGCTGGAAAGAAGCCAGGTGTGCCTCAACAGAGGAATGGATATAGAAAATGTGGTACATTTACACAATGGAGTACTACTAAGCTATTAAAAGCAATGAATTCATGAAATTCTTAGGCAAATGTATTGACCTAGAAAATATCCTGAGTGAGGTAACCCAGTCACAAAAGAACACAAAAGCTCAGAATACCCAAGATACAATTCACAGACCACATGAAATTCAAGAAGAAGGAAGACCAAAGTGTGGGTGGTTTGGTTCTCCTTAGAAAGGGGAACAAAATACTCACAGGAGCAAATATGGAGACTAATTGCAGAGCAAAGAAAGAAGGAAAGGCCATCCAGAGACTGTTCCACCTGGGGATTCATCCCAGATACAGTCACTACACTCTGACACTATTGTGAATACTAAGAAAGGCTTGCTGAAAGGAGCCTGATATAGCTGTCTCCTGAGAGGCCTGCAGCCAATCATTTGCACTGAGTGCAGGGTCCCCAATGGAGGAGTTAGAGAAAGGACTGAAGGAGCTGAAGGGGTATGCAACCCTACGGGAAGAACAACAATATCAAGCAACCAGACCCCCCAGAGCTCCCAGGGACTAAGCCACCAACCAAGGAGTACACATGGCTCTAGGTGCATATGTAACAGAGAATTGCCTTGTCAGGCATCAATCGGAGGAGAGGTCCTTGGTCCTATGAAGATTCAATAAATGCCCCAGTATAGGTGAATTGAGGTCAGGGAGGTGGGAGTGGGTGGGTGAGGGAGGGAACACCCTCATAGAAGCAAGGGGGGATGGGATAGAGGGTATAAATAAATAAATAAGTGTGGGAGTGTGAGGGGAAAAACCTAATATATATATATATATCATATATAGAATGCTCTAAGTTTCTCACTAAGTTGTTAGAAACGATTGCGCGGGGGTGGGGGGGTGGCGGAGGGGGGAGGGGAAGACATGAAATCATGACATGATAGAAATGTTGGCAAATACAAGACACAGCGGTGATTGGTCTGGGTAAAAATATTAAAGAAGGAAAAAGTACAGAAAAACAGATGTGAGCACGGGCATTCCAGCTGGGGTGAGGTCGAAGGATGGACTATGGGCAGAAATTGAAATGAAAAGCTCCCTGAGCACTACTGGGGTTGCCGGGCCAGGGTGGGGTTGAGGCAAGAACAACAAAGGAACCTGAAAGTATATAGATGGCCAAGTGATAAAAATTTAAAATCCTGGAGTCTCCAGTCACAACATGTGGGACAGAGAAACCACATCGGGGAGATAATTATGCAGAATTTGACCAGCTCACAGGGAAATCTTTAAGATTTCTGTCCCTCAAAATTTCAAATACATGCAGCTTCAGCCCAGAGTTCTAATTCTAGGATTCTACCTTTAAAAACAAACAAACAAACATAACAAACAAACAAACAAACAAACAAAAAAGTCATTATATGCTGTGGGTTGCCCTGGGGCTGTTGTATTCTGATGCTAATTCTGCTTCTTCAAGAGGGGCTGTCCCAAAAAAGGAGTGGCTCACATAGGGGATTTCTTGTGAACCTTCTCCCCATTTTAACTAGTCAAATAAAGGCTAGAGCCTATATTTGGGCAGTGGAAAGGAAAGATGGGGCAGGAAGAGAGGAAGAAGATGGAGGAAGATGGAGGAAGAGGAGGTAAAAGGAAGAAGCAGAACCTCATGGCCCAGAGAAGCCTCAGTAGCAAAAGGTCTCATAGCTGGGGAATCGAGTAGTGAGGTGGTAACTCTGCCCAATCTAGGCCTGGAGTTTATAAATATTGTAACTAGTTGTGTTGCTTTTTGCAGGGGCTTATTGGGGTTAGAGATTTACTGCAACAATTATATCTGATCAGCAGAACTTGGAAACAATGACTAAAACAGTGTACTCCCTAGTTCTCCAGGTTAACATGACACAGGAGAGAGTCACCTGGAAAGGGAACATCCATTGAGAAATCCTATCCGGACATTAGAGTGAGAAATTTAGTGTCACATGCACACAGTACCTGCAATTTAAGACGATGGAATGAGAAGTGTTTCCAGGGGTGTGTTCTCTGGAAGCTTTTCCCTGCTCTGGTAGATAGGTCCACACCCATGTGCATACAGGCACATTGATAGGGTTTTTTAGAAGGCGTGAAGTTGGGAAGGGGACTTGTTTGTTTGTGGTGGGTCCAGAAGGAATTGGAGGGAGGAAGTATAAGATAGTTTTATTAAAATACATTGTGTACATCTATAAAATGTTTGACCTGAGCGATTTTGAAATAATTCAAGACAATAGAGAATCAAAATCTGGTAAAGATCATGGGAGCATATTAGGAAAAACTAAACCAAAAAGCAATTATTTAGGTTTCTATAACACTATGCACATCAGCTTAAAGTAATCCAAATAAGAAAAATAAAGTAATACACAGAAAAGTAAAAAACTAAATAACACAACGATCTTAATTTTAAAAAATCAAGGTCAAGATTCAATTATCTAAACAATTAGTAATATTGCTACTGGCAACAAGTTATCCATCCTGAAATTAAGAAGACTATGTTCCCACAAGTACTGAAGATACTGAGAAAAAGATTAGAGGATGTTACAAAGAATAACATGTTGGTAGATCTGAAGAACTGGAAAGATTCCGTAAACCAGAGCCACTGAAACTGCAGCAGGAAGTGAAACATTGACACCGTTGGAGACTTGTTACCAAAATCTAATCTAGAGGTTCAGTCTTCACATCTGTATGTGTCTGTGCATCTGAGTGTTTGCCTGTCTGTAAAAGTCTGAGGACAACTCGCGGGAGTCACTTTTCTCCTTTTACCATGTGGACCCCAGGAATGAAACCTGACTATCCAGGCTTGATGACAAGCGAAGCATCTTGCCAGTTGTGAATCTATAACTTTTAAATTTTCAATTAAGACAATTCTAGATCTAGGACTGGAGGGATGGCTCAGCAGTTAAGAGCATTGTTGCTCTTTGAGGACCCTTGTTTGGTTGCCAGCATACACAAAATGGCTTACAACTGTCCATACCCTCTATTTCCAGGGAATCTGATGACTTCTGTACACACACACACACACACACACACACACACACACACACACGCAGAATCTACACACACATGCACAGGCAAACACTCATAGGCATCAAGCAAAAATAAAAATTTATTTTTAAAAGAAAATTACAGAGCCAGGCAATTTCAGTAGTGAATTATTTCAAGTATTTAGGGAATGAGTCATACTGAATTTTCCAAAGAAAAGTTAAAAAAAAAAAAAGAAAGACAAATTTCATCTTGTTTTGTAGAGGCAACATAATCTTAACTACTGATACCTACTACTACTATTACAGGGAAAATTTGTGATGTGCTTCAGTATAGCTCATGTATAAAGATACAAACAAAATCTATGTGAGTTTTTAGAAAATTTACTGCTATGGCTAAGACTAAAAACTCAGGAGACAGCAGGTGTTGGCAAGGATGTGGAGAAAGAGGAGCACTCCTCCACTGCTGGTGGGATTGCAATATGATACAACTACTCTGGAAATCAGTCTGGCAGTTCCTCAGAAAACTGGACATGACACTTCCAGAAGACCCTGCTATACCATTCCTGGGCATATACGCAGAGGATTCCCCAGCATACAATAAGGACACATGCTCCACTATGTTCATAGCAGTCATATTTATAATAGCCAGAAGCTGGAAAGAACCCAGATGTCCCTCAATGGAAGAATGGATACAGAAAATGTGGTATATTTACACAATGGAATATTACTCAGCAATTAAAAACAATGAATTCATGAAGTTCTTAGGCAAATGGTTGGAACTRGAAAATATCATCCTAAGTGAGGTAATYCAATCACAAAAGAACACACATGGAATGCAGTCACTGATAAGTGGATATTAACCCAGAAGCTCTGAATACCCAAGACACAATTAACATATCAAATCATTCCCAAGAAGAAGGAAGGAGAGGGCCCTGGTCCTGGAAAGGCTTGATTCAGCAATGTAGGGGATTGCCAGGACAGAGAAGTGGGAGGGGCTTGATTGGGGAATGGGCGGAGGGAAGAGGGCTTATGGGACTAATGGGGAGGGGGGGGAACCGGGAAAGGGGAAATCATTTGGAATGTAAACAAAGAATGTAGAAAAAAAAGTTTAATTAACAACAACAACAACAACAACAACAACAACAAAAGAGTACCTATGGATGAGTGTTCAGTTATATACACTGAAGTGAACCTTTGACACTAGGAATCAGAGCATTTTGTCACAGAGCATTAACACATATTATAAAAGTGTGTAGTGTCAAAGGAACAGAACTACCAGCATTCAAAAGCAGCTTTGTCAACTCGGTATACCCTCTAACTCATGTCTCTCTGTTGTCCATCACGGACACACTGGTAGAAACTTCGAAATGACAAAAAGAAAAAAGGAGCAGTTACTGTTTTTATTTTCTCTGTCTAAAATCAAACAGGAAACAAACATCAACTCTGATATACACTAACAGTCTTCAAAGTACATCATTTGTACAGGAGAAAGACTAAGAACCGAACTTTGCAGAGATCCAAGCACGAGTAGAGAAAGCACACCCCTCACATGGCTTTCCAATGGTACTAGGGAGGAGCCACTTCATAATCACTGGCACTGAACAAAGTTGCAGAATTCTTCACCAAGTACTTGAGGAAATCATGTACAGTTTAGTAGTCAAGCAAAGCTTTTCTCATCTAGATGTGTATAGGCCAACAAAAAAAAAAAAAAAGAAAATTTACTGCTACAATATTTAGATATAATTGTGACCAACATAGAGTTTAGAATTACTTCAGGAATCTAAAACCGTTTATAATATATGACAAAGTAAATAAAATCTTTGTAATATTTTGATTACTACATGCAAATTACATACACACACAAAAATAAAATAAAATAAAATAAAATCTGGTTGGCACTAGAGAAAGGTAGAGACTGAAGAGGAAATAATGATTAGGTGATCATAATGAGAGGGAGAAGCCGTTATCGCAGAGGTCAGCCCCATCTAGCAGTTACCCGGGTTAAACAGGCCTGGGTGTGTGATTGTTGACCTTGTATAGCACTGTCACCAACAGTGGTTCACACCAGAATATGGTATATGTCAGAGAGCAGAAGGTCTCTGGCACATGAGCTGTGAGGTGAACAGGACCAGGGCTGAATCTGGAGTCCCCCTATATCCTTCTCAAGTGGAAGGAGGGAAAGGAATGGTGCCTGCAGACTGGCATCATGTCATACGCACTGTATCTCCCATCTCTGCCTTGGCTCTCATCACCACTGAGCCATGATACAAAGAGGCAGATGTCCTGAGAGGAATGTGTTCATCCATTTCCACCTGAACAGGAAGCATGCATGCAGGGAGTCACAGTGACATTGGGTTTCATAGATGAGAGAGCTAAGGAAATAATGTGATGAAACATTTGCCATTGTGAGACCTCATAGCACAGGAGACAACTTTCTGAACAGAACACTGATGGCTTAGGCACTAAGGTCAAAATTAATAGATGGGGCCTCATGAAACTGCATAGCTTCTGTAAGTCAACGGATACCGTCATCAGGACAAAATGACAGCCTACAGATTGGGAAAAGATCTTCACTAACCCTAAACCTGACAAAGGGCTAATACCTAAAATAAATATATAAAGAACTCAATGAATTAGACACCAACAATCCAAATGATCCAATTTTTAAAATGAGGTACAGACCTAAACAGAGAATTCTCAACAGAGGAATCTGGAATGGGGATGTGGATCCTGAAGCATCCACTTCCTGTAGCCGGGCAAGACTCCAAATGGAGTGAAAAGAACAGCATCCCACCCACAAAACTTTCAACCCAAAAATGTGTCCTGCCTCCAAGATGCACAAGGACAAATACAGAGCAGAGACAGAGGTAATGGACAACCAGTGACTGCCAGTGGAACAACCAGTGGAATCAAGAAGCACCTAAAGAAATGTTCAGCATCCTTAGTCACCAGGAAAATACAAATCAAAACAACTCTGAGATTCTACCTGACACCCACCAGAAGGGCTAAGATCAAAAACTCAAAGAACAGCACATGCTGGTGAGGCTGTGGAGCAAGGGGAACACTCCTCCACTGTTGGTGGGAGTGTAAATTTGTACAACCACTGTAGAAATCAATTTGGCACTTTCTCAGAAGATTGGGAATAGTTCTACCTCAACTCCTGGGCACACACCCAAAAGAAGTTGCACCATACCACAAGAACATTTGCTCAACTATGTTCATAGCAACATTATTCATAATTCCCAGAAACAGGAAATAACCTAGATGTCCCTCAACTGAAGAATGGTTAAAGAAAATGTGGTCCATTTACACACTGAAATACTACTCAACCATTAAAAACAAGGACATCATGAATTTCACAGGCAAATGTATAGAAATAGAAAATATCATCATTTGTAGGTTAACCCAGACCCCAAAGGACACACATGGTATGTACTCTCTTACTTATAAGTGGATATTAGCCATAAAGTACAGGATAACCATGCTGTAATCAACAGACCTATAGAAGCCAAATAACAAGGAGGGCCCGAGGGAGGATTTTTGAGTCTTTCTCAGAAGGGGAAACAAAATAGATATTGGAGGTTGATGGAAGGAGGGAACTGGGTGGAAGAAGAGGGGATGGGGAGGAGAGCATGGACAGCAGGGAGAGCTTATATATGAAGGGCAGGGGAGAAGGAAGTGAGACCCATGGGTGGGGTAATCTTTAGGATGTGTCAAAGACCTGGCATGGGGGGAGGCCTCTGAGGGTCTATGAGGGCAACTCTAGCTCAGACTCCTGACAGTAGGGGATGTGGATCCTGAAGTGTCTACTTCCTACAGCTAGGCAGGACTACAAATGGAGGGATAAGGACAGCCACCCATGAAACTTTCAATCCAAAATATATCCTGCCTCCAAGATGTACAGGGACAATGATGGAGCAGAAACAGAGGTAATGGCAGACCAGTGACTGCCCCAAATTGAGACCTATCCCATGGGCAAAAACCAATCCTTGACACTATTAATCATACTCTGTATGCTTACGACAGGAAACTAGCATAACTGCCCTCCAAGATGCTCCACCCAGCAGCCAATGGACAGAGATGCAGACTCACACCCAAACATTAGATGGAGCTCAGGGAGTCTTATGGAAGAATTGGGAGAAAGATTGAAGGCCCCAAAGAGGATAGGACTCCACAGGAAGACCAATAGAGTGAGCTAACCTGGACCTTTGGGGGGTCCCAGACACCGAACCACTAACCAAATTATAAGCATGGCCTGGACCTAAACCCCCTTTACATGTGAAGCAGATGAGCAGCTTGGTCTTCATGTGGGTCCCCCAACCAGAGTGAGGGCTGTCTGAGCCTGTTGCCTGCCTGTAGATCCTGTTCCCCTGAGTCACCTTGCGTGGCCTCAGTGGGAGAGTATGTTCACCTAGTTGTGCAGTGACTTGATGTGCCGGGGTGGGGTTGATGTTGAGAGTTGGGGTGTTAGTGGGAGCAGTGACCCCCAGAGAGGGGCCTCACCTTCTCAAAAGCAAAGTGGAAGGTGAATGGGGGAAGGGCTTGCCTGAGGTGGTACTGGGAGGAGAGGAAGGGCTGACGTTGGGTTGTAAAGTGAATAAATAAATAAATTTTAAAAAAGAAACAAACAAACAAACAAACAAAAGGGACTCACTAGATCACTTGGGACATTCAATTCAATGTGTTTCTGTGGCTGAAACTTGTAAACTAAAATCCACTGAATATCATTCTGGGCCAAAAGAAACTATATTCCTCTCCAAAATGTTATCTTATTTCTAGAATATAAGCATTTGTGCAGGGAAGGCAGCACAGTGCATATGAGCACCTAGGGCACACACACAGCAGCTCAGTTCAAATTCCCAGCAAACATTTTATTTTTTTAAAGAAATGTCAGAGTGTGTCTGTGTGCTGCTGTAATCCCACTCCTAGGAAACCAAGAGGGGGCAGGAGGACCACTGAGTTCTGCTGGCCACCTTCCTAGCTCCAGACTCAGTAAGAGAATATCTCAGGACAGAGTTGGAATGAGACAGCTGATGTCCTCCTCTGATTTCCACACAGAAATATGAAGGTATAGATAACCATGTGCAAATCATGCCCGCCCCCCTGCATGCACACGTGCGTGAACACGCACATGCATATGTGTGTGCACATGCAGGCACACACACATGCACACACAGGCATATACCTATGCACACATGCTCACATACATGCTCACACAAATGCACACTCATACATACACACACACACACACACACACACACACACAGGCAGATAGAGTACTCAACTTTCGACACATCATTTCTAACCATCCCTGACCCTTCCCATATTCTTTTCATGATTTAGATGAAACTTTTCCTTCCTGTTCAGGAAGGCTTTGGACGTATCTAGGTCCCCTGAGTGTTTTCTGGAGATCATACCACAGAGCTCTTGAATAGCAAATGTCCTCTTTTACCAGACTCCTATGTCTAAGCCACCATTCTTCCTGAGCTGGCTTCTCCTCGCATGCCTACTCATTTCTTCATAAGGATACAGCTGGCACAGGACATTCGGTGTTGTCATGGTAGGGTGCTTTGTTATTACACAGATCTGGCCCTTGCTTCTTGACATTTTAGTATTTTACCTTCTCTACCATGTTCTCTCTCTCTCTCTCTCTCTCTCTCTCTCTCTCTCTCTCTCTCTCTCTCGTTCTTTATGTAAAGTGAGGAAAGGGTAGAAGAACTCTAAGACAAAACTCCAGTACCTTTAACAGGCTGATTGAGTAGCTGGCTGAGTGTTGGCGGAGCCTCACTCTGAAATCCCACGGCTTAGCTGCCAGAATCTCCCCTTGGCTCTCGAACACTCCTTGCCTTCACAAAACACACCAGAAAGAACATTGTCCTTACAAATATGCCTGCATTTCATCTTGGTACTGAGATATTGTCATTCTCCTGGGCAAAAGAGTAAGAAGAAAGTATACAGAAATGCTTTAACACGGTCAGGAGTCTCCTGACCTAAGCTGCTAGTGTGCTGTTTCCATTTAGCTCCACTAGGGAGAGCTCTCTGAGGGGTCAGACTGAGAAAGGATGCTTAAGGAAGCAGTGAAGTCTGAGAACCTGGGGATATGTAGAACACAATATACAATAACAACAAAATCTAATAATAGACACTCATGGCTTTTAATAATCTATAACCAGGTTTTAGATGCCTACAAGTGTGCCCCAAACTCCAAAGTAGTCACAGCATTCTATTCTATCAGTGTCTCAGAAGACTGACATTATTATTCAAACCAGGTTTTCCTGAACTTATTTTAGGAGCAGACTTTGCTGTCTCATGTGAATTTCATACCAAGAGAAACCTGGATGCTGTCTAGTCCTCTCCTCAGGCAGTATGCCTAATTCTTATTAGACTCTCAGTGCTTGTGCTTCGTAAGTGCAGGGTAGATGGTTGAACGTGCTAATTTAATTGGGGACGAATAGTTTCTCTGATGATCCTCTGTTCATTCTTCCCAGGAAACTCCGAATGACTTTATCTAAAACTCCAGCCATTGGCTGGTCTACTTCATTGTAGACTGTTGACTCCCTGTCTGGGGCTATGCATGTACATGTAGTTTTTTTTTTTTTCAATGAAACAGTAGTTCCATAGCATGTCCCTAAAGTAGACATAGCTGAAGGTATCTAGTGCACAGCATACAGCCACGACACGCCTGGAAGCTCTACATCTTCAAGCTTTCTTAAACAGCGATCTGTATATACCCTTCAGTCAGAAATGCTGAGTGAATGAACCTTGAGATTTTGTGTGAAGATTGGGTGGTAGGATTGTAAGAGACAAAAATGGAAGACAGGCCGCAGCAAAATAGCAGTTTCTTGTTACTCTAGGCCAGGTGCACATATAAAGCACAACATTTGTGATGGCACGGAAAACTTCCTGTGCAAGATCAAGCCAGACAAAATCAGGAAGAAAGTGACCATGAAGTGCCACCCTTGGCTGGGAGCTATGGGCCATGGAGAGCTGCTGGGGGAGGGGGCAGAGTCAGCTTCATTCAAGGACTCAGCCCCTGACAAGTTACCCATGACACAATAGGTGGCCCCTACACCCACTTTCGTATAGGCAAAACTAAACAGATTCAATGAGTTAAGTTTTTACACTTTTTAATTAATGAACTTATTCTTTTCTTTACTTACTTTGCATCCTCCTCACTTCTCCTCTTTCAGTCACCCCCTCCCACAATCCTTCCCCCACCCTCTCTCCCCTTCTCCTCTTCTGAGAGGGTGGCTCCCCTTGGGAATCCCYTCCCCCAGAACATCGAGTTTCTGCAGGGCTAGGCACATCCTCTCCCACTGAGGCCAGACAAGGCAGCCCAGCTAGAAGAACATATCCCACATACAGACAACAGCTTTTGGGATAGTCCCTGTTCCAGCTGTTCAGGACACATATGAAAACAAGCCGCACACCTGCTACATATGTGTGGTGAGGCCTAGGCCCAGCCTATGTTTGTTTTTTGGCTGGTGGTTCAGTCTCTGAGAGCTCCAAGGGTCCAGGTTAGTTGATTCTGTTGGTTTCCGGTAGAGTTCCATCCCCTTTGGGGCCCACAGTCCTCCCGCTTATTCTTCTATAAGAGTCCCCAAGCTTGTCCACTGTTTGCTGTGGGTCATTGCATCTGTCTGAGTCAGCCGGTGGGTGGAGCCTCTCAGAGGACAACCATGCTAGGCTCCTGTCTGCAAGCCTAACGAAGTATTGTCAAAGGTATGATGCCAGGTTTTAAGAGAGAGAACTCATTAAACTGGGAGGAAATCACAGTTGAGGGGAAGAGGAGAGTTGGGTCGAATTTAAGAGACAAAGGAAAGCAAAAGGATGTAAACATGAGTTTCAATTACATTAAGCTCATCATTCTGCTTGATGTGTGTGTGGCTTCTTCTCTGTGATTCAGGTGAAATGCAGAGGCAGGCAGCGGTAATTTCATAACACGTTTGTTCCTAATTCAATATCTTACATTCATTGAAAAAGAACAATTTACAATATAATCATGGGGAAATTTCTTATCACTGGCCCAATAATGCTTAGTTTCTGTTTTGTTTTTTTGTTTTCCTTGTATTCTTTGTATTCGTTCATTCATGCAGTGAGCAGTTTCTCACTGATTCAGTCAGGGAAAGGGAATTTTCAAACACAAGCATGGATCAATGGTAAGACACAAAAGAAGCCCAGTTCTGCAATGCTCTGAAGGTAATAAACGACAACCTTTAGCCGTGCCTCAACAGAATGGGTAGAGACTTTCAAGAACACTTTGTCTCTTCAGAATAAAACAGTTAACTATTAGGCTGAATATGATAAGAATTCTGCTACCACACAGCTGAAATTATACACTGAAGGTTTTAATCTTCCACAGCATCCAATAACTTGGAGGCACGCACGTGGGCTGTGATTCATGGCTAAGACAGAAAATGTTCTGAAAGGAACTGGCAGCCATCAGCACCTGGGCCTCCAGATATACTTTTAGTGAAACATCTGCTCTGTGCAGGGCTCTGCGTCACAGAGAAGCTTGCAACTAAGGTATTCCATACTTAGCTTTTAATAACAAGTCTATAAATGCATCCCTGTCCTGTCTGCGCACACACATCCATACTTGTTTAAGAGGAAATTTTACATTAGACTTGGTAAAGTGGAAGCATGGTGTGCTGGCTACTTTTATGTCAACTTGACACAAGCTAGAGTTGTCAGAAAGGAAGGAGCCTCACTCGATCTTACGGATCATCCTGTAGCCACGATCTTACGGATCATCCTGTAGCCAGCTACTGGCATTTTCTTAGTGATCTATTTGGAGGCCCAGCCCATTGTGGGCGGGGCCATTCTTGGGGCAATAATCCTGGGTTCTATAAGAAAGTAGGCTAGGCAAGCCACAATGAAGCCAGTAAGCAGGACCCCTCTATGGCCTCTACATCTGCTTCCCTGTGGCTTTATATTTTAAAACAATTCTTTGTAATATGWCTACTTTTACCCTTTATCAAGGATGAAGATAAAACTCCATTAGTAAGAGAAAATAAGTTTATACTATCATCTACATGCRTTTTTTGTTTTGTGGCAGCCCTCACAAGCTAATATATCATACAATTAGGATAATGCTGATAAAAAGACGAAAGTGTCTCCACGTTTTCTTAGGAACCACGGTGACATAGTCCAGCCTGAAGAACAGCACTCGCCCCGGTCAGTGAGAAACGGATTAGAAACAGAGGACTGATATTCAAGAAAAATTTCCCAATGGACTACAGCAGCAGAAGAGCTGCCCAAACAGATGGTGTGGAACTGTGGTCTCCACGTGTGAAAACACGCACGCTTTTAATTTACACCTCTTAGAAACGTGGGGTGACCACACACTTAAATATTAAGTCTGAATATGAAGTTACCTACAGGCAGCAGTCACAAGAGCTGAGACACCTCTGTGATCGTGGGGAGACAGAGGCCTGTGAGACAGCGCAGAAGACAATGGTCGTAAGAGGGGAACCTGCTAGGTTGGCTTCATCACTGTTGAGAGCTTGAGTAGAAGAGACATCACTAAGAAGACAGAACTGCAAACCCAAGAACGTACTTCAAAGGAAAACCTCTTGCAAATGCCCTCCACCCCTCGGTTCCAGTTCCTTCTGGCATCTTCTTTCCCTCGGAGTGACTTGAGTGTTTGCATCTCAGTGCAGAATTCCACATTTCCTCCATGTTCACCTCTCTTTGTACCTTTGTCTGTCCGGGGTGTCTACAGACCTGTCTGCCTGGGCTTTGCCGCAGCTTGGCCCGAGTCATAGTAACCCTGTAGTGAAATTTTTCTTAGCATTTACTCACCTGAAAACCTGTTCATTACGTTTCCATTTTTAAAGTTAACTTTTATAGACTTCACGGAAAATGGAGTTCGATGTATACACTGATTTTAACCTCAAATTTACGCTTTAAGCCCATTCTTTCAAAGGTCTAATGTACTGCTTTATTGAAAAGAGACTCACAGGGAGGAAAAACCAAGCAGCCTCTGTCCTCCAGGCTCGCTGCCTGCTTTTCTGTGTGTGCAGAGAAGGCAGTCATCGATTAGACCCGGTGCTCTCAGCCCAGTGCTGAGAGCTTATTTCATATTAGCATTTGCCTTATAGATTTTCATTTCTGACTAGAAATATCGCTTCAACTCTATTCACCATGGCAACACAACAGCTGAAGATTCTTACAGCTTGCTTAGTGAAGAAAAATACTCGAAAATATCCTTTGATGCTAAAATTGGCTTTGTTTTCCCAGCGCCCCGTGAAGTCACTGAAGAAGGATAACAAAGTATATTTCAGATGGATTTGCCCACCGGGAGCATTACAAACACCAGAGCGAGGAAAGAGAGAGAAAAGAGAGGGAAGAAGGAAAAGGCAGAAGAGAGGGTGCAGGCTGGGGCACTCGCAACGCCGCGCATGCGCACCACAGGCCACTCTCTGTTCCTATCACCTCACTTGATGCCTACATGAACTGGAGTTTGGCTTTTCTGGGGTTAGAGGTCATGGCTCATTCATCTACAGCCCCAATGTTCTTTCTATATGTGGAATGGAAAAAAAGATTAATGTTTTTATTTAATAACCAAAATAAGATAAAAGAGTTATATCGGAGGTTAAGAGCACGCAGTGCTCTTGCAGGGAACCTGAACTTGATTCCTAGTGCCCACTCAGGGTTAGGAAGCGCGCAACTGCCTGTGACTTCAGCTGCAGGGGATCTGATACCTCTTGCCTCTGGGGACACTGCACTCCCCACATACACACACACACACACACACACACACACACACACACACGCGCGCGCGCACGCACGCACGCACACACGCACGCGCGCGCGCCATCAATTATTCATTAAAAATGATAAAAGTAATATTTACAAAAAACAAAGTGTAGAAAAAAAGAAAAGTCACGTTAATCTTGTAATATAATAAAATGTAGATGTACCATTTCATTCATTCTCCTATCTTTTAGCTTGAGGACAATTATATTAGTGTTTAGAAGAAAAATGCGAAGGAAATACAACTTCAAATTATGGCAGCTGCCCAGAGTAGACGAGAGAAGGAGGAAGCCACATCCTTTAAAGGAAGGTGACACAGAGCTCAGTCACAGGGAAGACAAGCAGCTACACAGTAAGGAGGGGAACTTTAGAGAAAAAGGAAACCCACCATGCCAGATAGAAAACAGCCTTAGGCCCTGTGCAATGAGAGAAAAAAACAGAGCAGGGGAAGATATGGCTCCGGAAGGTGGCTAAGCCTAACTGAACCCTGAGGGGCTTGAAGGGCCTTGCTACGGTAAGTGGGTAAGTGTTGTTCTGAAAGTCTGTAATCTTATTAAGGGAGGGGCTCCCCCAATCTCTTTAGCATAGCTTCCGGTTAATCTACCTTTCTGAGGGGCGGTCCCTTGGCCAGGGAGTTAACCTGTAGAACTATACTGACTCTTAGGGAAACAGACACAGCACGCACTCGCCCCCCAACCCCAGAGAGATCCCATTCCCCTGGCTTGCAGGTAGCAGCTTTCCCCTGAAAGGCCTTTGATGCTGCTCTAATATCTGGTTCCTAAAGAATAGCACTTCTTAGAAGTCTGGGTACAGAACAGCTCTAGAACAGCACGCGCCCAGATAGTTAACCTGTGATTGAATTGAAGGAAGCACATTTAGAAAAGGTAAATGTATTACCTGACAAGTCAGGTCAAGGGTCATAGAACCATTTTAAAATGCTTGTTTGGGTTTTCTGCCCAGCTAGTCCCTATTCATGTGTGTAGATATCTGAGATCTGACAGTATCTCACAAAGGAGGAAATGACCAACCACTGGATGGTTTTATTTTAGGATCAAGGGTCTCTTAGAGAATCAGGTTTTCATTCTGGTGATTTTGATGATACTCTTCTTAGCTTACACTGGTCAACAAAATGTTTCCATTGGCCGGGTGTGGTGGCGCACGCCTGTAATCCCAGCACTCTGGGAGGCAGAGGCAGGCAGATTTCTGAGTTCGAGGCCAGCCTGGTCTACAGAGTGAGTTCCAGGATAGACAGAGCTATACAGAAAAACCCTGTCTTGGAAAAAAAACAAAAAAAAATGTTTCCATTGAATAGAAATATAACAGACTATTATCTAATGTTTCAAAATCAGCTTTCCAGGAGAAAAATTAAGCAAGCCTATGGTTGTAGTAGATGCCAGTTTCTATGGTGTAAATATCTCCATGATGACCAACATCAGGATTGTGACACACTGTGAGCGGCCATAGAAAAGGAACAGATGCACACTAATCCCTCATCAGCTAGTTCTTAGCCCCACTGATGTGTCAGGTCTCAGTCGTATGAAGATACAGAGAGCAGAAGCATAGCTAGTAAGTGACCCGTCAAAGGTAACCTACTTTGTCTTATTATGGACTTCAACATGATTTTGTATAATTTAATTTTTCATGGAAGAATGCGTTTACAAACTTACCACAGATGGCAGTGAAGGATGGGTGTGCTGCTAGACTCTCTTACATGGCATCTCAGTCCAAGCAGGTTTGCATGTTTCTCTTCTCTCTAGAATAGAGGCATAGACGCAGAACACGAGCTGGGCTGCCCTCAAGAAGCAGACTAGAAGATGCATCCCATGACCTCACATCTTCTGACATTTTATAGGCACAAGCTCATGTTGGGCAGGGCTCAACAAGTTGAGAAATCCAAGTCTTCCTGAAAGTGAAGAACAGACAGCATGAATGACCTGCCACGGGGCAGAAGCTGCTGATGCCCATGGCGTGTCCTTGGTGCATAAGTATAACTTGTAAGTCTGTCTAGAAAGCATACAGTTCTCAGCATTTTCTGCCCCTTTGGTGTCCGGGTTTCTAAATTAAATGGCTGAACTTCACACACCACAGACACACACACACACACACACACACACACACACACACACACACTGGTTTGGCTTCCTTCTGGACTTGGCAAGCTCCACCCACCTGATCTCTCTGAGTCAGTTTGTTTTATGACTTACTTAAGCAGCTGTGTACTGTGCTTTGGTCCCATCTGGGCATGKTTTTTTTTTTCAATAGATGGCTTAAAATAATTAGTGTCTGGATATGATAAAAGCGGCTGTTCTTGGATTTGCGTTTCTGTTTTATATTATTCTTATTTCTGTTTTGGTTGTTACTTAAAATTATTTTTAACACATTGTCTGTGTTGTTTGTGTGTGTTGGTACATTTTTTCTTCTGATTATTTAAGAGGCCTAAAAAGCTGGCCAGATTTACAACCACAACTCTATACTGTTGATATTCTCCCATTTGCTGTCTATGGGTTATAGCATTTAACTTTGTAAGTCAAGATGAATGACAGAAATATCTTGGCAATAAAAGTAGAATTAAGAAATGACAGTA
>BDUI01000368.1:42168-52529 GCA_002335545.1 Apodemus speciosus | reverse complement strand
GAGGCTATCTTAGTCAGGGTTTCTATTCCTGCACAAACATAACCAAGAAGYGAGTTGATCAGGAAAGGGTTTATTCAGCTTACACTTCCACACTTCTGTTCATCAACAAAGGAAGTCCGGACAGGAACTCACACAGGGCAGGAACCTGGAGGCAGGAGCTGATGCAGAGGCCATGGAGGGGTGCTGTTTACTGGCTTGCTCCCCCTAGCTTGCTCAGCTTGCTTTCTTATAGAACCCAAGACCACCAGCCCAGGGATGGCACCACCCACAAGGGGCCCTCCCCCCTTGATCTCTAATCGAGAAAATGCCTTACAGCTGGATCTCATGGAGGCATTTCCTCAAGGCAGTCTCCTTTCTCTGTGCTAACTCTACCTTGTGTCAAGTTGACACACACAAAACCAGCCAGTACAAAGGCTAAGATACGAGGCTATGGATGTGAATGTGTACCTGTGTGTCTCTAATGAGGGAACTGAAGGTTCACCTCTCACACACACTGCCATGGTCAAAGTGACGTGGTTCTTCTCATTTACGTTCTGAAGGATTGTCTTACATTGGACCAGTCCCTTACTAATACACTCTTAGTTTCCCATTAATATCTCTCCTGCACGTTAGAAGCACACTGTTGAGTCAGAGCAGATCCTGTTTCGACAAGCACATGGAGCAGTAGGGGCTTGTCAGCTGGTGGGATGTCTGAGAGAGAGGATTGTGTAACTAACCCTCCTTCAAGCATCCTTAAAAATCACATTGAGATGCAGATTTGACCTGGAGTCTCACATTTCAGATGCTCCACAGAGCTAGTCTCAATAACATTCTGGCTCACCACAGAAGTGAGTCACCAGGGAGACATTCAAGGTAGTGTGAGGGCAGGCCGCCTACTTCCATTCACGCTGGAGATACAGAGATACTGAATGTTAAAGCTGCAAGCAGACATACCCCTGCCTCTGCATGCACAACTTTATGTAACGGAGAGTAAACAGGCACATACCATTTCCAGAGAGCTCTGTGGTGGATGAACAAGAGCCTTGTGTTTACAAAAGGGTTGCAAACCTCCTGCCTTTATCTTCACTGTTGAGCAAAATGTTTGCCGTTAGAAAACATTTTTTTTTCCTTTTATATGAGGTGTTGGTAGCTAACCTTTGTTACACAGAGTACTAGCCGTTGCTGTACCTTGGTGCCCAAGACATGGTAAAAGATGAAGAATCACTTGAAAGCAATCAAGAGCTTTAATTAATTTAATTAGTAGTCTATGATACTTGCTGTAATATAACAAAGATTATTCAATTGTTCTCAATGATTTTTTTTTTACTATTTTCTAAACAAAACTGTCTGGAAAGTCTGCCACTGCGACCCTTTAAAATAACATTCTTCAGAATTTACGATGATTTTGTAAATAGCGTGTGAACCAAATCAATCTGGTTGTTATTATGTGTTCATAAGCACATGACCATTCTCAGAAAATAAAAGTTATCTGTGGAAGAGCATAGACAGGCCATAAAGAGAACATTAACATGTTTGTGAATGCAGGCTGCATCTCAGCACACAAAGCATTATTATGTAACATATGCATAATTTATTTCTCACATCCAAACACAAAACAGAGAAGTAATGAAGACAGAGAGGAGAAAAGAGGCATGAGAGATACAGAAAAAGGTAGCAAAATCGAATATGCTCCGTGTGGACTAGTCTTTTCAAATGAGAAGAAATGTGCTGAATTGGTGAAAAATGGTCCACCTGTATGATCAATTCTGCAGATGACTGACTCTGCATCCAAATACACACCCGCATACCTGTTGTCAGAAGTGGAGGGTGGGTAAGGAGGCTTAGGGAAAACAGGAACCAAAGCACCCTTACCTTGGCAACATTAACAGGACCTAAGAGGCCAGAAGTTAAAAAAAAAAAGTAAGAGAAAAAGGCACCACACACACTGTTGGAACTGTTAATGGGGAAGATGTCACCACCATACAATTTCTCCACATGAGCAGACACTGGTCGGTTTACAGATAAAAGTAGTTCAGCAGTAATAGTTGAAGACGTAGGCACCCTGCTTCCAATAATAGATAAGACCTAGACATCGGCTAACAAAAAGCAAGAAGCTTTTTGGTGCGCAATAATGAACTAGACTTCAGGGAGTCATACAGAATGCATTACCCAACAAGGCCCACACATTTTTCTGGTGGACATGGAGTATTCTCCAAAACCAGTCATACTTCAGGCCACAAAACAAGTCTCAATTGTTTCCAAAATTCTGAAGTCAGAAAAAAAATGACCCCCATGAAACACAGTGGGATAGGATTTAAAATCAGTAACATAAAAAAAACCTGAAGAACCCCCCAATTTGTGGAAATTAAACAACCCATTTTAAAAATTGTATCTTTAAGGAGTATAATACACACAATAGCACAATTTCCCCTTCCCCTTTCTCCCTCCAAAGCCATTCATATACCTCTCCTTGCTCTCTTTCATATCCATGTCTTCTTTTCATTAATTTTTGCCATATCTGTGCATATATATGTGAGAACGTGACTGACAACAACATGACGGTTGTTATAGGTGAGTCACAAATGCAAAAATTCGGAGTGGTTTTTTTACTTGTCATTGACTAATTACAAAATGCTAATATTAATGGTCCCTACTGTTATATAATGTGTAAAAACTCTTCTTTTGTAGCTGCTTTGAAATCAGGTAACATCAGACTTAATCTAAAAGATCATGTAAATTAAACACACAGCTAGCCTAGTAAATCATGGTGAATCTGTCTCACACACGCATGTATGTGGCAAGGTGGCCACTTAAAATCCAGTCTCATCAGAAGACATATTTCTGTGTCTCTGAACTTGACTGTTTACTGGCAAGTGAGCTTAGAGGGCCAGATGGCCAAGGCCAAACAAGATCATTAGACAGTTCCTGTTAAAAATTTGGACAACAATTAACAGAAGCCAGCAGGACTTCCCCACTGCTGACCCCCTAAAGGGTAGATAAGCAGCAGCATATGTGTTTATTTATATCAGCAGGCCCTTTTAATTAACATGTCTGAGGTGTGCACACTTGCTGAGATTATACAGTATATTACAATCAGCTCTTTAAAGACCCGGTTATAAAACTTAACTAGTACCGAAGTTAGAGGAAGACAATGCCAAGATGTCTAGTGATGGCACAGGGAGATCAGGTCTAAAGAATCCCTATGATGCCTTTCTCTAATTCCATGGGCTGCCAGGTGTCCACTCTTCCCCAGCCTGGGCCAGTTCACAACTGGACATTATCAGCACCGATGCAGAAATCAGCTGGAAGTAGTTAGACACAAGGTGTGTGTGTGCTGACAGGGCCATCCTGAGGATCCAGCAACAAGGCTTCTCACTCACCCAAAAGACGGACAGTGTATGTAATGCTTGATCTACTTAGGGAAGCTACATATACTTTATTATGTGTTATACTTCATTATTATATTTAAGATATGTATATTATATTATATGTATATTATATCTAATAATATTGTTAATTATATAGTGTATTTAATATGAACGCAATAATAATAATGATGATGATGATGTTGCTGATGATGGTGGTATTGCCCACTTGTTTTCACCACATATTTAGTCTTTAAGTACCTAAGGATTCTGATGCATGAAGTAGCAGAAGGAAAGGAAACAGCATAGCCGTATCCCAACCTCCATGACCTTGGTTCTAGTGCTTCCAAGAGCATCATTGGCCTTGTGTCCGAGCCTTTCATTTGCAGGCCTTCAGATGCAGAATCACATATGCTGATGCAAACGCAATCGGCACTAGTAAAGAAAAAGCTATATAAACTAACGCTCTTATTTATTTTAATTTCAAAATATGTACAGCATTTCATTCTTTTATTTTGTATTTCTGAAAAGCATGGTACCTGATTTTTATTCTGTGTATCTTTCTTCTTTTGAAATGTTTACTAATTCTTTGAAAAATCCATACATTATATTTTGATCATATTCACCCTTCTTCCCCAACTCCCCCAGATCAATACCTCCTTCCATACCCACTCAACTTTGGGTCCTCATTTTCTTTTAACCCACGGAGTACAATTTGTGCTGCCGAAGTACTCTTTTTTATTATCATTATATTATTTTATTTTTTATTATTCGATATATTCGTTATTTATATTTCAGATTCTTTCCCCTTTCCTGGCTCCCTGCTCCCCAAAAGTCCCATATGACCTTTTCTCTCCCCCTGTTCCCCCATCCACCCCCTTCCCACTTCCCTGTTCTGGTCTTCCCCTACAGTGATGCATTGAGCATTTCCAGAACCAGGGTCCACTCCTTCCYTCTTCTTGGACCTCATTTGATATGTGGATTGTGTCCTGGGTATTCCAAGATTCCAGGCTAATATTCACTTATCAGTGAGTGCATACTATGGGTATTCTTTTGAGACTGGGTTACCTCACTTAGTATGATGTTCTCCAGCTCCGTCCATTTGTCTAAGAATTTCATGAATTCATTGTTTCTAGTGGCTGAATAGTACTCTTAAGTGTGGGCCTATCTACTGGAGTGTGGTTAAGCTATCAAGAGCGATACCTTCAGAGAGCACTAACTCCCCCTGTCCCGAAAGCTATCAATTGTCAATAGCTCCCTGGTCAGGGGTGGGACTTTGTACCTGTCTACCCCTACTTCATGCTGAGATTTTGTCTGGCTTGAGCTGAACCCAGTTTTACGTATGCTGTTATAGTCTCTATGATTTCATAGGCACGACTGCCCAGCTGTGTCTAGAAACTGTACTAAATAATGTGTCTTTGTAGTCATTCACGACTTCTGGCTCTTACCAACTTTCTGCTCTCTCTTCAGCAATGTTCCCTGGGCCCTCGCAGGAGGGGATGTGATATAGACGTCTCATTTAGATCTGAGCACTCCCTATTCTCATATTATCTACACTTTGGCCAGATGTGGGTCTCTATGTTAATTGCCATCTGCTGCAAAATGAAGCCTGTCTGATGAGGGTCTAATGATAAGTCATTAGGAGTTGGTCAAATAACATGCTCATTTAGCACAGTAAGAAGTAGATGCTCTTCGAGGGCAGATGTCCTGTCTAGCCACAGGTTCTCGGCCCTGGTAATGGTGCCAGGAGTAGACTCCATCTTTGATGACTTATCTTTACATATCTTTCTTTGAACATAAAGATAAATTTCAAATACATGAATTAATCTCATACACAATAAGTCAGAGGGTATGAAGAATAACAAAAATTAAAGTAAATTATTCTTATTTTAGTTGTATTCATTTAGTCTCTCTATGTGTGTGAGAGAGAGAAAGAGAGAGAGCACATGTGTCTGCATGCACATGCATGTCCACATGTGTGCAACATGCACATGTTGAGGTCAGAGGATGTACATGCAGGAGTCAGTTCTCTCCTTATACCATGAGGGCCTCAGGGATTGAACTCTGGTAGTGAGGTAAACACTTTTACCCAATAAGCCAACAGTCCTCAACCTTCCTAACATGGTGACCTATTAATACAGTTCCTCATGTTGTGGGCACCCCCAACCATAAAAGTATTTCATTGCTGCTTCACAACTCTAATTTTGCTACTGTTATGAATCATAATGTAGATATCTGTGTTTTCCGATGGCCAGAGTTGTTCAACTCCTACAGGGGTCTGACCCACAGGTTGAAAATCACTGCACTAAACCATGTCATTGACCATCAGCCTTATTTTATTAAAGGGAAAAATGTGTCTAACAAACCCAGTATAATGTTGGCAGATTCTGTGCCGGGCCCCAGTTCCATTAGGGCTGCTGTCCAGCTTTCCATGACTGCCTCCTGAGTCCTTCATCAGCAATACCTCTGCAGGAGCCTGCAACCTCCCCATGTCCCAGATCCAGTACACACACTTTCTTGAAACAGCAGTTATTTCTATATACTTAAATCATAAAGAAGCTCGATGCTGATTTTAAAATGAACGAACGGTACTCCTAAAATGTATAGTGCACAAACACATTTTTGTTAGACTATATGATTAGCAGTCTTTCTTGATCCCAGGGAGTGAATGCTTGTATACTGAACCGCCATTGTGTTCTTCAGACTGAGTGGAGAACACTGTATGGTGCTGCCTGTGCCCTGGACTGCTGGCCACCTGACCCGACCTGCCCCTGGGGGTTGGAGGTAAGGTGGCGCAGTCAACAGCACAGACTCTGGGAGCAAGCTCTCTGCACACTGCTGCAAGCTCCTTTAATACCCTCCACCCACGCCCCATTGGTCCCAAGAAAGCATCTCTTCTAACCAGCAGTTCCTAATTGACTGGCATTGTCTGTGCCAGCAATCCTTGTTCTCTCAGGCAGTCCTCAATTAGGTCCTCCTGCGGCAGACACTTTTGTGGCTGCGTGGCCTCCAGCATTTATATAGAGGTGGCCTGCCACTCCTCCTCCAGTGTGGCTGACCTTCACAAGGTAAAATAGGAATAAAACCCCATTCTTTACATTGTTTCCCCACCTCCTTCCTCCTCCCTTTTCACAACTCAGACTCCCCTCAGGTTCATGAGTTCTCCTCCGCCTAGTGTGCCGGGGATGCATTCCAAAGCCCGGGTTTTGCATCTTGCAGGTGGACTGGCAATGTCTCCATTGCATGATGGAGCAAGAGGCCTAGCCAAACGGCAAACTRCCAAACGGGAGAGAAACAGACAATCAGACCATACGCTCCAAGCACTGCCGAGGTCTCAGTAAGCAGAATGAGTTCACACTCTCTATGTCCTACCTTCCCATGTAGTCATTCTAGCAACTGTCTAAAACTGGTCTTGATGGAGCAAAGTCTACAACCCAGATATTCTGACCTGCTCGTATATCCCACTTTTTATAATCTCTCAACATTAGGTGGCCCAGAACTTGCTTGTGATCTAAGAATTAAGTATAACAAAATACTATTTTACCTTATATAATTGATCCATATACTAATGATGACATATTAAGATAATCCTATAGAGAACATTTCCAAAGAGGTATTTGATACATTTTAAATACATTTAACATTTTTTAAATAAATAAAACCAAATAATTTTAGCTGAATAAATATTTAAATGCACATTTAAGAAAATGTATCCTTGTGAAAGGCAAATAAAATCTTAGTAAATTGTGCTTTTTGAATGAAATCGAAGCATTGCCAAATAGACTTGTTTTCTTGATATTACTCAATTATGCATGAGTGTATATTAAATATACTTATCTTGAAACAGATACATTATTTCCAGGATTTACCATGTTTGGCCATTTGTTTGTTTCAGTGTTTATACTTGGTATTCGGATAATAATAAGCGTCAAAGGTTAAACAAAACAGGAATTTAGAAACTACTTTCATGAAAGTCTCTTGTAGTTTGTTTGCAGTTTCGAATAGGACACTATTGGAATACAGTGCCTCTGGCAACACGGTGCTTACCGACTTGAAACAAGCAGCAGGTGTCCCCTTGAAGTCATTCTTACTGGCTTTATGCTGCCGGATGCCACCAGGTGTTTCCACTTCCGTTCACTTGAAGCTGCGTTTGGAATGAGCTCTGACTGTGACTGCCAGGCCTGAGAACCAGGCTTTGCATGGGTTCGCTGGGATTATTTGGGGCTGAGGTGGTTGAATAAACACTTTTCTTTAACCATCTGTGGTTCAGATTCGGACTCACATACAACGTGGCATAAAGGAGGATTTTGGACGACAGGGTATTTGCATTTGGAAGCATGTGAGAAGGAAGCAAAAAACTCCAAGAAATCATCTTATGTGATTCAAACAACAACCTCCCGGGTGAGGCCCAACATCTTCATCAGGGCAGTTATCAATCTTATGAGGAGGATCGTTCCAGGTGCTTTCCGTTCAGAACATCAAGGGTCCTCATGCTTAATGGAAACATGCTTCATGCCAACTTTGCTCACTGGAATGAGGCATTACACACCCCATGCATGTTCACTGCTCTTCCACCAGACAGTTTGGGGCTTGATTCTTGCATTTCGTTCTGTTTTCTTGGAAATGAATATGCTCAAACAAAAGATGAAGGCAGGAAAAAGCGAGGACCAGCTTCCAGTCACTTGTGTTATTAGGCCTGACTGCTCCAAGCTTTAAATTGAAGTCAGACCTTTTTTCTCAGATTAATCCAGCAGACGTCACAGGCACCACAGCACACGGGAGATATTGAGCACCGGGTCCCTCCGTCTCAGTGATAGGATGGATTGCACATGACGGTCAGCCCTTCGTGCTTTTCATCTCGAATCTGGTGATTGCCAGCCGGACCATTAATCACAGAATCATTCGAGCTAATGAGAGGCAGCAATTTTGCTGATGATTGCTCTTTGAATTTTAGCATTTCTTACACTCAGGACTCTTGCAAAAATGGGGGTGGGGCAAGTGGTACTTTACTAGAATTTTGTCACACAAAATAGCCTTCTATTACTATATGCAAAAATGAAATGGAAATGGAAATAATCACTTTGTTAATGAAGGCAAAGCAAGATGTGGCTGAAGGCACCATTCACCAATGCACTTTAGAGGGTCGAAACCCCTGGCTTCGACTTTATTGATATATCTTATTTACATCTCATTTCTGTTCTCATCTGATGCCCGAACACTGCCCAGATGCTGCCTGCTGTTGCTGATCATGCCGGCGCACTGGCATCTAATTTTAAGTGGAATTTATTGAAAGCAAATTAGGAATGCACGCTGACTTAGACATGCATGATAATTGTTAAGCGTTAGTGAAGAGCAGGTATCTTAGTTGCTTGACTATTGCTGGGAAGAGACACCAGGACCAAGGCAAACTATAGAAGAGGGCACTTACTGCGGTGCCTAGTTCAGAGGGTTAGATTCCAGGGCCATCATGACGCAAAGCAGGGCAGCAGGTGGGCAAGCATGGGAAGAGCAGTACCTGAGAGCTTACCGCTTCAATTCACAAGCACAGGGGAGAGACTTTCGAGACCTCAAAGCCCATCCCTAGTGACATTTTCTTCAACAAGACCAGACCACCTAATTCTTCCCTAGCAGTCCCACCATCTTGTAGGGACCAAATACTCAGACATCTGAGCCTGGGGTATCCTCTTTTAAATCACAATACCAACTATGGATCTATACCATATACAGTCACCAAACCCAGACACTATCATGGATGCTAAGAAGGGCATGCTGACAGGAGCCTGATATGTCTGTCTCCTTCTCGAGAGGCTCTGCCAGAGCCTGACAAATACCGAGGCAGACACTTGCAGCCAACCATTGGACTGAGCACGGGGTCCCCAATGGAGGAGTTAGAGGAAGGACTGAAGGAGCTGAAGGGGATTGAAATCCATAGGAAAACAACAATATCAACCAACCAGACCCCCCAGAGCTCCCAGGGACTAAACCACCAACCAGAGTACACATGGAAGGACCCATGGCTCTAGCCGCATATGTAGCAGAGGATAGCCTTGTCGGGCATCAATGGGAGGAGAGGCCTGTGATCCTGTGAAGGCTTGGTGCCTTAGTGTAGGGGAATGCTAGGGCAGGGAGGTGGGAGTGGGTGGTGGGGGATAGAGGAACACCTCATAGAAGCAGGAGGAGGGGGAATGGGATAGGGGAATTCTAGACGTGGAGGACTGGGAAATTGGATAGCATTTGAAATGTAAATAAAGAAAATAGCTAATAAAAAAGGAAAATTAAATAATCTATAAAAAATCAGATAATTTTGTGTACTAAAACC
The DNA here is from genome assembly GCA_002335545.1 of Apodemus speciosus. NCBI lineage: Eukaryota > Metazoa > Chordata > Mammalia > Rodentia > Muridae > Apodemus > Apodemus speciosus. The sequence continues at coordinate 42,866 of BDUI01000368.1, read as the reverse complement.
TTATCATCAAGTTATAAATTTGCATGGAATATTTAAATCAGCTATTCAGAATTTAAGGCATGCTTATTGCTGCCAGTAAGAAGCGTTTTAGAAATATTACTATAGGGGAATAGAAGTAAAGTTGTTAAAGAGCTTGTTTGTTACGCTTTAAATTATGCCTTTTAAAAAGAAAAGATATGCTGAACTCTTAACTCTCACATCCTCAAACAGTCACCTTCTTTGGAACAAGTCTTACAAATATGAGTCACGCTAACATGAATTCAGAATGGAATTGGGTCCTTAAGCCTGTGGAACTCAAAAGACAGCTGTGAGAAGACAGGAAGCTGTCCGTGTGGAGCCAGAGATGAAGTGATAGRCCTACAAGCTAAGCAATACCCAAGATAGCCAGCGGCCCCCAGAGCAGGAAGAGGCCACAGAACCTGGCCACAGGAGGTACCGCGGGGAGCAGGATCCACCAGCACTGTGCCTGCAGACCCCTGGATCTAGGACTTTAGCATAGCAAATCCCCATTGTTCAAATCTCACTGCTCGTTGTCACAGTATTAAAGCATCCCAGAGCATAACACAAACTCATCTTACAATAATTAGTGGTCATTTACCTGATGGAAATTAGCATGTCCCTTGCAAAGGAGATAATGATGTGAACATCTCTCTCTCTCTCTCTCTCTCTCTCTCTCTCTCTCTCTCTCTCTCTCTCTC
>BDUI01000368.1:19944-41386 GCA_002335545.1 Apodemus speciosus | reverse complement strand
TATATATATATATATATATAATCTCTATCTCTCTCCCTCTCCCCTCCTCCCTCTCTGCATGAAGAGGGACACACAGAGAGAATAACAGTAAGGGGTAGGGAAGGTCAACAAAGATGAGAAAAGAGAAAGTTATTTCAAATGAGGCTGAGAGACATCATTGACTTAAAAGCACACATCTTCTGAGCATGTACTCGCCACTTACAGTGCATTCATGGTCTTCCCGTGAATGAGCACTGGCTCAGGCTCATCAGCAGACAGCAGCTCCTTTCAAGAGGGTGTTTAACACTGCACCATTTATAGATTTCATTTCAGAAAGAAAAATGCTATTATCCTGCCCGACTCCTGCTTCTCTGCTCACAAGCCTCAGGTAAGAGTGAGGTAGCCTCCAGGAAGGAGCCTATGGAGAACTGCTCTTCCCTTCCCTGCCCTAAAGCTGACAGGTGCACATCACTTCTGCCAAGGCTGCCAAGACAAAGCTGTGTGTGTGCCCAGCAGTGAAGTCTGCACTATGTTGTCTTACTTAATAAGAATCTGGTGATCTGCAAAGACTAAATCAAAGGCATACATCAGGCCTTGCTGTTCTAAGCAAGTGGAAGAAGAAAGATAATGTCATGTAGTCAACTGGCTCTATTTTACAGAAATGAGTGAGTGAGTGAGTGAGTGTGTGTGTGTGCAAATTGTATGTTTGAGACTGTGTGTATAAGTTTATCTACCACAACAGGACTGATAAGCATATGAAATCACAGAGAATGTGACAGCTAACAAAAGATTTTCACAAACTTAAGCCTGATAATACTCCACCATAAAGAGGTAGAAGTCAACACAAAGTCCCACATCTAACCAAGAAGCTATCTGTAGTTGACACCTGTCGGCATAACATTGGAAATCAGTGTTCTCCACTGGAGTGGCACGGGGCGTATCAAACACTCCATGAGTATCTACCAGAACCCAATGGATCCCATGTATTTTCTATGTGCTTTTTGTTTTGTTCCTTTTTGATAATTTTTGTATTATTGGTTTTTGTTCACTTTGACTTTTATTTTAATTTTATACGAAAGAAGGAGAGGTCAAGAATGAGGATAGGTTGGTAGAGAGGTGAAGATAATCTCGGGAGATGGGAGAAAGAAAAGAGTATGCTCAAAATACACTATATGGAAAAAATAATAAAAGACCATCTGCTAATATGGGCAAGTGAAAAAAAAGAATCTGATGGTATACATGTGCCCACACGCGCATGAACATACATGCACATGTGCACACATGCACCCAAACACAAATGAAAATACGCACATATATGAACAAAGCATCTGCATGTCTCATTTCATATCTTCAAAGAATCTGGTACTTGGAATAAAATGCTGATTCTGAATTAGACGTTTGCACAAACTCTTTGGCTCCCTTGGACACAATGGAAAAGGGTGTCTGTTTTTGCTCATCTAGCTTAATAGCCGAGAGGAGGAAAGATTTCCATAGAGGACATCAGCTAAGGCAGAATGGGTCTGGGAAGTGCCATCTTCCTCTTGATGTGATTTCTTTCGGTTCTGCCTATCTAATTTGCAGGACTCGGTGCAAAGATGAAAATATGGGCTCCCCGCTAAGATGTTATTAAACATGTCAAGATGGCAGCAGAGTGTTAAACCAAGTCTGGCCCATCTGGATCTGGCCTGGCGGGACTGCAGGTCCTGTGCTCAGAGTTAGCACGTCCTGTGTGATTTTACCGGCCACATTCTGTTCGCTTACACAGCCCTCTATGTTTATTTAGCAGCGATCTGTGTTACTTCTGTCAGGGAGACTGCTCGCCCTCTGCTTCCATGTCCACCATCTTTCTTGAAAAGGGCAGACCAAACCCTCTCTCCTTTTTGTTTTGTCTACAATCCACAGACAACATTTTTGTAGGTATACAGACTTACTGCACAAAATCTGTAACTGAGAATTACCAAAGGAGCCTTTAAGTTATATACAAAACCATAATAATCACTATTCTCAGATGGAAATTTTAGCACTGATCTATCCAATAGTAATTCAGAAATGACGTTATAATAAACCAGGTATTTTTTTTCATTGACATCATTATGAACACAGGATTCCCAAATAGAGAAGTGATCTCTCCGTTTCCCCGCTTATTAACTGGAGAAGTGGGATTATGAAGATCACAGGAAGTTAGAAACTAAATGTGTTACAACCCATTGTCCTATCCAGACAGATAAAGTAGACCCTGGCCTGGCAGTCAGCCATGTTCCCATTTGATCTACTGGCCTCTGCTCGAGAGAGGAAAAGAAAACAACTAATGCCCATATTAATGAATCTGACAGATGTATTCTACTTTCCTGAGGAACATTTGATTTGCCAAGAAATCTACTGGTTACAGAGGTATAACACAGTTACTTTAGCAGCTTTACCACAGGAGAAAGTCAGATCGAAAACAAGTCAGGATGCTTCACGCGTCTGCTGAAAACTCAGCTGTCCATTCAGAGGGAAGCCAACTGTACCAGGAGTCCATCACTGCTCCATCCCCATAAGTTTACCTTTCTTGGACATTTGACAACAGTGGAGTTGTGAACTTCATGCTCTCTGATGTGTGGGTTTTCCAGCTCAGCATCTCCATCTACAATGGAGGACCTTATTTCTTTGTTCTCATAAATAACTTCTTTTGTGTTGTGCGTTATTTTGGCTCCATTTCCTACAGGGTTAATGTGCTTTGAAATATTGCTGGAAATGCACTATGAATATTCATGTGTATAAATTAATGTGGGCATAATTTTATTCCTTATAATATAACACTTTTTATTAAATAACCCACTGGATCTAGCTTATGCTGTCCATAACCTCATGAGTGTGGAGCCGTCCACTGGGGTAAGATCAACCTGCAAGGGATTGTCACATCTTTAAAAAACCTTCCCCACCCCCAACAAGTCAGTACCACCTCAGCTGAGGGTGAACCTCTTGAGAGCTTCCCATTTAGGGCTGGAATGTTGGCCTGCTTGATCTTGTTTGGAGGAGACTTCTAAGAGTGGAATTTTGGGGTCGTAAGGTTTATTGTTGTTGTTGTTGTTGTTGTTTAGTTTTGTGAGCAATTTGTCCAACTCTTTTCTAGAGAAGCTACACCATTTGACTCATCCCAGAAACACTTGTGTAAATCAGTTGCTCCATAATGGTCTTACCAACATTTGTTTCGGGATGTGTAGTTAGTTACATCTCTGTAGGTGTGAAGTGGTTTCTCATTGTTTAATTTCCTTTTCCAAATGATTAATGATGCTAAATTCTGTATCTTGTGTGTGTTATCCAGAGGCACAAAGCCTTACTTGTGTTTGTTTTTACTTTTCCCTGTTTTCTTTCTTTTTAATAGATTTATTGAGCTGTGAGTGTTCTCTGTAATTCCCTATCAGATTGATGCCAAGCAGGAATTTCTTTCATCTAATGTACATCTTATTTACAGGATGATAGCCTTTTGTTATGTTAATTTTGAATGTCAGTGTGTATACCTTCCTTCATGGATGAACTGTACCTTTGACATCATGTCTAAGAGATTGTAGTCCAACCTGAAGGCTGAAAATTACCCTCCTGTGTTCTCTTCCACAGGTAACAGTTTTAGAGACCTCACTGAAGTCTCTGCTTTGACTGAATTTCGTGGGTGGTGCAAGGTGTGGTCTGACTTTGCATATGGTATCCAGTCGTCCCAGCGCCATCTGGTGAACAGACTCTCCTTCCCCCAGTGATTATTTTTGGCATCTTTGTCAGAAATAAAATGACTATAAATATAAATATTTATTTCTAGACTCACAGTTCTGTCCCATTTGTCCATATGTCTGTGTGTACTGACGCGACAGCCGGAGACTCATATTAAGAGGTTGTAAGTGAAAGTCCTCTGGCTTTGTCTGTTCCCAAATTTCTTTGGTTCCTTTGATTTAAACTTGTTTGTTAGTTTCTGCGGACCACAGTYTGTGGAATTTTGCTATAGACTGAATTGAAATTACAAATCAAATTGGGGGAAATTGCCCTCTCTGAGTCTAGAAACACATGAGTATACCCTGTTTGTTTATTTATGTCTTCTTTGATTTCTACCAGGAGAGTTTTGTGGCCTGTTTCCTTCAGGCATACATGAGCTTATTATTTTTTTTTTTATGCTGTGGTGAGCGGATCTTTATTCTCATTTTCATCTTTGGATCCCATTACTTATAATCACACCTTAAGCTTGTTTTGTATTTGAGAGAATGGGATGACAAAGGGTGTCTGCTGTGTGTGGAAGAGAGTAGGAAAAACCTAAGGAAGAACAAAATCATTGCTCAAATGAATTCGTGTGTCATACAGAACCGTCTCTCGATATTAAAGCAGAAAACCAAGTCTCTCCTTTTATTCTATACTTTCCTGAGCATTAAATCCCAGCTGTGGGGATGTGGCAAGGATGCCTGACCCACCCACCCACCGGAAGCTGCAGCATCAGTCAGCAGCTCCGGGATCTGTCTGCCTCAAGGGCAGGGGCACGGTGCTTTGCATATGGTGTCCAGGAGGAGCAGCGCCACCTGCAGATCACATTGCAGGATACACAGGGATGCAGGGGCTAGGGGAGGGCAGCCCAGGCAGGGAGCCTCACCAGTCCCAGAGTCCCCTCTGCATAGGCAGAGGCAGAGTCAAGCGGACCTCCCACAAGGCACCCGAGAGGGTCACCTTGTCTCTATTTGCATTCTTCTCAACTCTTCTATCCTTCCCTCACCCTCACCCGTCTCCCTTTACTTTTCCTCCCTCTAATCGTTTCCTTCTGCTTTTCCTTTCTCCTCCCATTCTTCTCCTCTCCCCCACCCCCATTTCTTCCTTCCCTTCTGTCTTAGCCTGCTTTCCTCCTCTCCCAGTTCTGCTTCTCGCCTTCCCTCCTTCCTTTTCTCCTTTCCTTATTTCCTCCCTCCCTCCTTGTCTTCCTTCTTTGTTCTCTTCTCTTCTTTCTCCCCTCAATCCTGTTTCCATCTCTCTTCCCTCCTCTTTCTCTCTCTCCCCTCCTCTCTTCCTACTCAACTCCATGACTCTGCTAAGTCTCATATAGAATTCTCTGCTCCTCCTGAACATCTTCTTAAATCCTGAGATGTTAAATTCACTGCCTCCCATTTTAATCTAATTTGAGGGCAATGTTACCACATTAGTTCTTATACTAGCTACTTCTTAAGAACCGGTATATGGTTTTTGTTTGTTGTTGTTGTTTGTTTTTTTTTTTTTGTGGGTTTTTTTGTTTTTTGTTTTGCTTTTTGTTTTTTTGTTTTTTGTTTTGTTTTGTTTTTAGTTTTCTCAGGGCCCAAACTTAGGTATACGGTATGCAAAGAAACTCAAGCAGGAAAAGGTCGCAAACTTCCGCAGTTCATACACCATGAAGAGGGTGAACGGATGGCAGCCTGTTCTGACCATCGTTTCAAGATCCCTGTCACTCCTGTCAGAATGGCCATCACCAAGAAAGCGGGGGGGGGGGGGGAAAGCAAGCGCTGTGCAGATGAGGCCCACAGGGAGTCTTATAGGAGGCTGGCGCTGTAAAGCAGTCCAGTCACCGTGGAAACCGGTGTGAAGGTTCCCTAGGAAATTAAAAACACTCCCACCACGTGACTGAGCCTCACCACATCTCAGTATTTACTCAAAGATTCTAAATCAACATATTGCAGACACTTGAATGCCAGTCGTTTTAAGTTATAATTTATCTCTACTCTTGAGAATTTAGTATGTGTATAGAAATGAAATCATATACAACACCTATTTACCTCCAATAACTCCCACCACATGCCCTCAAGGCGTGCCCCTCCCAGTTCCATATCTTGCTTATTTTTATGTTTTGATCATGCACCAAATCTAGTTACTGTTTCCTGAACTTGCACTGATGTAAGGTCATCCCTCCGGAACATGGAACATCGAATCCTTAAAGAACTGTTCCTCAGCACCTTGCCTGCCGAAGGCTGGGGAGTAAGGCCCCATGTGTGCCCCAGTTTTGGCTACAGCGATCGGGTGCAGGTAACAGAAGCAGTTGTGGGTTCACGATGGTAGCCGTGTCACGTCCAGAAGAATTCCATTCACAGCCCTCCGCCCCACAGGCTGGCTCTTACATTCCTACCACACAGCCTTCTGAGAGGTTCCCTGAACCTCACAAAAAGTCATAGAAATGCCCCGCCCAGGGCGGAGCACTCGGCCCCTTAGCCTCAGCACTCTGCCCGGTTGGTGAGTCTGCCCTGACCAATGCCCATTGCAAACAAGCTGCTCCCACCAGGGCCAAGAGCAGCCGGCATCTGTGGGTGGGGCTAAATACAAATACCAGGAAGGCCATTTGACAACACAATCATTTAGCAAAATAAATAACAACTGCAGTTTCTTGCTCAGAGCCCATGACCTCGCCAGCCATGAGCTTTTGGCCAGAGATTCTCTCCAGCGGAACAGGCAGGCCTTCTATCCGTTCAGACAGTGGTTACTCCGCCCATACCAGTCATATCATTATAGTACCAGTGGGCACGGCTTGACCGTCAGGCTGGCAATGCAGCACGCAGAATCAACTGCTGGGGGAGATCACTGCTACCCTTTCTCCCCCTGCATCCTGCCTGTCAGCTTCTGGAACATAAACCCTAGCCAGCAGGAAATGAGTTTCCGGATCAGTTTGAGGTTGAATTCGGTGTCCTGCAGCTAACGTGTGAAGCGTCTTCAGCTAAGGAACCTTAGCGTGGTGGACAATGAAGGGTATATCTAGCCTGGGCTATCTGGGAGACCCTGGGGCCTCTTGAGCAACGAAACACTGTATCCATGTTTACTGCGGCGCTATGCAGTCAGCCCAGGTGTCCATCCGCAGAGGAATGGGGAGACGGAATGCGATGTTTATGTGTAATAGATTTTTCAACAGCCATAAAGAAGGAAAGTATGTTGTCTGCAGGGAAAATTGATGTGACTAAAGATGATCGTGTCAAGTGAATTAAGCCAGTCTCAGAAAGACAAATAATGTTTTCTCTCTTCTGTGGCTCCTAGACAATATAAATATCTAAAGTCATATGTATATTGGCCACAGAGAAGACTGAAAAGGAGAGAGATGAAAACAGGAGAGCCGTGGGGTGGGAGAGTGTATGAAAGTGTATCAGACGCTTATTTAAACGACTCGTAGATAATGCTATAGAACAACAAACAAATGTAACATCTATCGAACAAAATCCCTCAAGTACCAGGAGTTCAATCAGCCCAGTGTTGTAAATGGGAGGTGAAAAATACACCTGGAAAAAGCCAGATCAGGGCTGAGAGGGGAGGCTAAAGAACTTGAACATGAGATTCTTCAGCACAGCCCCCCCCTCCACCCCATCCCAGCCTAGAGTGGACAAGCAAGGCAACTGGAAAATACAATCTAGAAAATATTCTAAAATATTCTCTTTATTTTATTTTATATTTTTACCTGTTCACTTTGCATCTCACTCACTGCCCCCTCTCAGTCACCCTCTCCCATAATCTTTCCCCATCCCCATCCCCTTCTTCTCTCAGCAGATGCCCCCCTAGGTATCCCCCAACCTTAGCACTTCAAGTCTCTGGAAGGCTCGGCACTTCCTCTCCCACTGAGGCCAGACAAGGCGGCCCAGCTAGAAGAACATATCCCACACCCAGGCGACACCTTTTGGGATAGCCCCGCTACGGTCGTTCAGGACACACATAAAGACCAAGTCTCTGTGCATTCAGAGGTCATCATGGCCATGCCTGGGCTCTCACATCCTGTGACTAGAGAAGGCACATGTGGGGCCCTTGTCCCTAGACTTATGGAGAAGGAATCGTAGCAATGGCAAGGGGCCCCAGCAGTGCTCCCCTGGAAACAAGGAGTTTCTGTTGGTTTTCAGACTCTCATGTTATATACTTTTTTGCCCCGAGATCGTGTGAGTTTTGCAAACAATTCTGAATGTAACGTTTTTGTTAAAATTTTAAAGTCAAATTTGAAGAGAAGGCAGAGAGAACACCATCCAATGATTTTCACAGAGTGGAACTTGTCTTGTTTTTATGAAGGTTTGGGCAGTGTTTCGAATGCAGGTGTTAACATTGTGATCTGGGATGCATTCTAGGCCTGATTGTACAACAGCCAGTTTCCAGAAGCAAGACATATCCAGAGAAATATTCTTTAGATAATGTCTATGTTCCTGAGAGCTATGTTTTGATGCCATGGTAGACATGGACTTAATATGTTCCTCTGACATGAAACCCCTTAGCGTCCTTCTTAATGGCAAAATGCTTCATGACTGTCTTAGTCAAGGTTTGTATTCTTGCACAAACATCATGACCAAGAGGCAAGTTGGGGAGGAAAGGGTTTATTCAGCTTACACTTCCACATTGCTGTTCATCACCAAAGGAAGTCAGGACTGGAACTCAAGCAGATCAGGAAGCAGGAGCTGATGCAGAGGCCATGGAGGGATGTTTCTTACTGGCTTGCTTCCCCTGGCTTACTCAGCCTGCTCCCTTATAGAACCCAAGAATACCAGCCCAGGGATGGCACCACCCAAATGGGGCCCTCCCCTCTTGATAAATAATTGGGAAAAGGCCCCACAGCTGGATCTCATGGAGGCATTTCCTCACCTGAAGCTTCTTTCTCTGTGATAACTCCAGCCTGTGTCAAGTTGACACACAGAACCAGCCAGTACAGTGTCTCTTCATGAGGAACAAGAAAAAATAAGGAACATTCAAAGGTGAGGACTGCACTGCTTGAGCATGTATAGCATATTTGAAAAGAACAGACTGGGTCTAGAGAGAGGGCTCAGAGGATAACTGCACAGGCTGCTCTTCCGGAGGACCTGGGTTCAGTTCCTACCTGGTAGTTCATAACTATCTATAACTCTAATTCCAGGTGATCCAGCACCCTCTTTTGGCCTCCTTTGGCCAGGCTGACTCTCACATACTGCACGGACACACTTAGGCAAAATACCCATAGGTATAAAATAAAATTAAGAAAATAATTTCTAAAATTGAGAATAAAAATAACACTCCTTTTGTAAGCGAAGAGAAACTAGGAGGAGTGAGAAAGGGCAAAAATGATTCAGGATATATTATATAAATAAGACAACCCTATTTTCAATTTTAAAACAAACCTCCCTTTAGTAAATTCTTTATTTTTTCATGCATGCATTTTGATTTATGCATCGAATAAGACACTAAATTATTATTGCTGTTAAATTATTCTCAGTAACAAATTTCTCATTTACAAATCACCTCGGATATCATAAAGACATACATCTTTATAAATTATGTTTCAATAAAACTGAAAGGATATGCATAAAAAATAATAAACGTAACATTGTGAAATCATGAAATGTGTAAAATTTCTGGAATAATAATTTACAAATGTAGTCCTAGATAAATTAGAAAATGGAAAAGTAGGAAGAATTCTTATTTTCTGAAGAATAAAGTTAAATGATTTTTCTATAGAGCCTTGTAGAATAGGAAGTCTACCAGAAGAGAAAATTCACATTTTTGACAACAGGAAATAGAGAGTAAAAAGCTGCGTTTAGGGCATTTTAGGAATTAGGTTGACCCCATATCTCTGAATCACAGGTACAAAGCTTCTTCGTCCTTTAAAAAACTGCTTTGAAACTTCCGGATGTTCTACATGGGCAGGACCATCCAGGAAAGCGTTTGCCCGGGCCCATCTTCCTGAGCACCAAAAAACCCGTGCAAGCTATGTGGATGCCGCTCCAGCCAGCAGCAGATCCTGTTTTTATTCATGTGATGCTGCTTTTGCTGTGGTGTACAATGCATGAGTTTTGAGATGATGAATTTTCCACCCAGATTTCAAAGAAAAGCTCTGGGGACCAGGCAATTTATGGGACTGTCAGGATTCCCAAATGCAGGAAGCTGAGCAATGAGGGGAAGCCCAGTGGGGACCTTCAAGGTGATGCCAGGAACTAGGAACGTGGACTTTCCGCTGAGGGGAGCAGAAGAGCGACACCAACTCAAAAGAAGGGTTATGTAGGCAGAAATCAGCAGCCTTCGTGATGGAGATGCCCAAGCCCATACCACAGATGCCCTCACGTCCAACTTAGACTAAGGATTTGATATTTGCAAATGCAGACTCCAGTCTTGTTTTGGTCCTATCCTTTCATGCCTGTCCCTTTCCTTTCCTTTTCTTTTTTTCTTTCTTTCTTTTTTTTTTTTTTTTTAGAAATGAGAATGTTTTCTCTACCACGGTGCATGAACTATGTAAAGTTTTTTTTTCATTTTTTTTTATTTTTACAGCATCTTGTATTTTATTTTAATTGACTACAATTAAGAGTGTTCCTGTCACACACACAATATCTAGAACTGTATCATTTGAATACAAAAAGCAGCTTTGCCGGGCAGTGGTGGCACATGCCTTTAATCCCAGCACTTGGGAGGCAGAGGCAGGCRGATTTCTGAGTTCAAGGCCAGCCTGGTCTACAGAGTGAGTTCCAGGACAGCCAGGGCTACACAGAGAAACCCTGTCTCAAAAAATTTGGGAAAAAAAGTAGCTTTACAGATAAGCACGAAGCCTTGGTTGTGAACATGAAGCAAATGACCTGTAAACTACCAGGACTTCTTTGGGTCGTGGCTGTTCTTCATGGTGGGCAGAGGCGCATTTAGTCCCTGCTGCAGGCTTTACTGGTGGTGTAAAGGACATAGCAATGTCACCTGCCAGGAGTTTCACAGAGAACACAGAGCTTGGAGAAAGACAAATATTTACTTCACAGAACACCAGATGGGAGGCACAATAGACACAAAAAATGAAAAACAATGTTACAGAAATCATGGAAAATGACATTTTATAACAAAAGAGTATCAACCTAGTATCTACCACATTAGAGAGTCCTAGGTGTTTGACCAGCTTACATATTCTAATTTATGAAGAAATAGCTTGATGGGCTGGCAAGAGTGGCCCAGTGGGTAAAGGGACCAGCTGAAAGATGAGGACCTGAATTTTATCCCTTAGACCCACAGGGCAGAAGGGGAGAACCAACACCCAGAAGTTATCCTCTGAACGCCACACGTTTACTGTGGTATGCACAGCTACACATATTTATGATAAATAAGGGCAATTTTTAAAATTAAGATAAAAATCTTGAATTCTGCTGTAGGCAGAAGCTAATTGTTTGGTTTGACAAAAACTGTGTATCAAACTACTTAATTTAACTCCGCTTAAAGAACAGGTTAGATGTATAGAGGAAGTATTTAGACCTGTGATTTGGACCTAAAAACATCTTAATTTAGAGCCAGTGTAAAGAAAATTGCTCAAAAGAGTAAAATTTCAACCAAATTAAATTCTTTTCACAACAGCAGCAGCACATCTTAATTACTGCCAAGAGAACAAGGGTTTGATTGCAGTCTTGCGAGAAGTGTTCTGGGAGACCATTGTTGAGTCAGGACATTTAGCTCAGTGCCACCCGTCCCTTGTTTGGCTGTCCTGAAGGCAGAGGGGACGCTCACCCATCTGGGTTCTGTAGTAAAAGCTGTGAAGAAACTGGCAAAACTAGGAAAGAATGTCTGCCGGACAATTTTATCATCTCTGAAAAGTCTCAAAAGTACCTATGCTTTTGCTATCTTACTCTCTCATGTAATTTTATTAACTTTCCCTTATCTACTATGTTCTTTAAAGTATTCTCTCAGTTTTGTATTCAATTTTTGCATGTTTTCTATTTAAAAGGTCTTAATCATTTGTTTTCTTTTCAAGTACACACAGGTGTTTCCATTCCCTTCCCTTTTTCTTGCTATTGACAAGACTATTCTTTTGTCTTCAAACATGCTGGGAAAATTCATTTTCAGTCTGTCCAAAAAACCAAAATCAATTCTTATGATGTTGTCTTGAAGACTCTTTATAAGGCTTTTTGTATCCCAAGATTTTCCTATGGTTTCTTGTTTAACATTTCTTCTCTCATCTCCTTTATACTTTGATTTTTTTAAGCCTCTGATCCTTCAAACTTTGCCTGTGTCGGTGTTTTGAAACCTGGGCTTGAATTCAAGAATGACCCACAGGAATTGCGCTTGCTTCTTTTTCAATATTTATGAGCACAAATAAATCCAGGAGTGCTTTGTGGGCCTGACTGCTAGACATTCTCACAGACTTTTATACTGAAAACTAAAATTCCCATGTAGGAGGACTTGACTTGTGAATATTTAGGTCTCTTACCCCTAGAGCAATAATTGAGAACCCACTTTCTCTGCCACCTACAGGGGTAGTGAGACACCACTGTCATGATTAGTGACAATGTCGGCTGCCCCTCCAACCACAGTTCTCCACTGTCCATGAGATTATCTAGCCAAACTGTCTACAAAGGACTTGACCTAACTTTATCAATAAATGGAAGTTTGGATCATGGGAAGAGGCCACCATCTAAATTCTTCTGAGATGAGCCTACAGGTCAGTACTTCCTGATCTCCATTGGGACTGACTGTCCCTCAGGTCACTAACTCCTGAACTCTGTTGAGATTGCCTCCAGGTCAGCACCTGGCAACCTCAGACAGAGCTGCCAGTAAGCATTGCAAAAGGAAGCTCCAAGTGTTTTCTATGGCTTAGCACAGGGCCCTCAGTGTCTGGACACCTGAAACATGAAATGTCTGACCATCACCTCCTTCTCCAACTCGGTCCAACCACCCCTCACCTTTTTCTGCTTCCATCCCCTGTGTCAGGTCACTGTCTCCTCCCCTGCTGTCCTGCTAATTAGCTTTTCTGCGAATGTAGAAGATAGATTCTTGGGGTGTACATCACAACACTGGGGTTTTAAAACTCGAAGTAGAGCAAGAGGCAAAGGAGAGTGTTTGTATTCACAAAGTAATTGGGCATGCACATCTAATGCACTACTTTGCTGATCACTCAGTGCTGTGAGGAACAAATGGTTGGTCAGTACTCTTCTTATCATGTGACTGATTTCTGCAGCTAATGAACTGCCTGCAGCAACTGTTCTCAAAGGAAGGCATAAAGAAGAGGCTTCACAAAAACATATTAATGCTTATCAATTTGTTTTTCTCATTTGAAACACCGCATGGAAAACCTGTTGTTCGTCAGTTTCAAGTCAGAAAAATCCATATTGGAGATGAAGAGAAAATACTAGCAGTTCAAAGGATAGACTAGACTAAGATAAGCCCTGAAACACTGGAGAGGGGCTTGTACTTTGCGGCACTGAGAGGCCTGCAGACCACAGAAAGAGGGAAACTCTGAGACGAGATTCACAGAGCAGCCCTTAGACACTTCCCTGGGAGTCACAAGGAGGAGCTTTTGAAAATGCAGCCCCAACTCCTGGGAGTTAAGAGTGGTGCAAGATAATACTTTCTAAATAAAGAAAATCCTCCACATAATTGTAAGGAATTAGAATTCAGATTCAAAGAATCACAAGGACACACAAAGGCACACCTATACACATATGTACATACACATAGTCCTACCTCTCTGAGCTATCCCACATAGAAATCCAGATTTGGGGTCATTAAGGAAAAAAATTCCTAAACATTCCAACAAACAATGATTCCAGAGACAAGGGGCAGAGTGTATGTAACAGTTGAGGCTGTGTTCTAATAGACAGATGGGAGCTTAGCTGCCTTTCTATTATTCAGTATTTTATGAACATTTGTTTTGACTATTGCAATCTTCAAAAACCAGGACATATCCCTTCTGTTAACTGTCTAGTACTGTTCTGTCCAACACCATGTCAACTGAGCCCCAGAAATATAACCAATTTGAACTGAGTATAAAAAGTATAAAATACACATTCCTCTCCAAATACTTAGTATGCACATCTGGGTAGAGTGATTTAATTTAATAATTGCTATATATTATTAATGTTAAGATAGAAATAATTAAAATCTGAATTATTTTTTTTCATTATTTTTAGCTAAACAAAATGTTAATAGAGTGAGTTTCACCTGCAAGTTGTACGTTTCTTCTAATATGACTCTTCAAAAACTTGATTGGCATGTTGCTTTCATTTCAACATCACTGAATTTCTCTTATTTTTGTTAATACTTGTTGATACTTTGGGTAGGAAATCATGTTTCACAGCATGTTTGGAGATTAGAGAAAATTGTACAAGTTGGTTCTCTCCTTTTCCCGTGTAGGTTCCAGGGGTCAATCGCAGGCCGTCAAGCTCGGCAGCGAGCATCTTCACCACTGAGCCACTTCGATGGCCCTGCGTTTGTCTTAGGTGGTTCAGCTGCTGTATTTCAATCCCTCTAAAAGTGTCATTTAAATAAAACTATGCTTTAGCTGAGATGTATTGAGTAATGTCTTATTTAAACAATAAAGTACTGGGCTGAAGCACAACCACGGGAATCACACAGCATTTGCAGAATGTTGTAAGAAAGTTCAAGAGCCTGCTTTGAAAGACAAATCTTCATTAAGATTCAAGTCAGAGACAATTAATACAAGATGATTAAAATGTCCCCTGTGCTTAGAATGCATGGCTTTTCAATTCTCTTTCACCTATGTGTCTTGATAAAGGCACACACAGTTGTGTGTATCTACATCAGTAAAAGAATCCCATCTTAAAGGTGACCATGACAGACTGTCCTACCTGCCTAGTCTCCGGTGCTCCACGGCAATTCATACATAAACATTAGCAGGACACACACTTTCTCATGCTTGGACTCATTCGTGAAAGCACGCATGTTGGTGTGAATTATGTATTTCAGCATGTCACACATGCTGACAACTATATGTATACTAGAAAGATGCATATGTGTATTTCTTTTTTTTGAAAAATGTTTCATATGCTCATTTTTCTGAAACTTTCACATTTTTTATGGTTCCTTAATGCCATCTCTTCTGGGCTGAATGTGTATATTCATGTTTTCAATGGCTTCAGAGCAGAAAAGAATATGTAAGTCAGAGGTAAGTATGTGGTAATACAGATGTGTATAGTGTGTGGTAATATGATGGACAGGCTTATGTTATATTTATCTATCAGACCTTCCCTCCTCTGCTCCTTCTCATCCTTCCCTTCCCTCTTCCTTCTCTTCTCCTTTCTCCTTCCTCCCCCTCTCTTCCCTTGTCTTCCCTTCTCCTCCCCTTTCCAGAGTTCTCCTCTTGAATCTCTTCCTTTACTATTCGGAATGAACCTTTGATAAACATTTTTAAATGTATCATTTTGAGCATAGGCTTTAATTATGTGAGAAGTGTTCCCAGCAATGAGGTCACCATCAGAGAATTTATGTTTTATGTCTGCACACATGTGATTAAATACGTTGAGTAGACGTTGTTGCTTTGTCTCTAAAACTGAAGATGGAACGGCAGTTCCACGGTAAGAGTGAAAAAGAGTAATGCAGAGAGAGTTCTACTCTTTCCAAGGTTGCCCACAGTGGTGACAACAGAAAACTTGAGTGGTTGCTGTTCCTGCTGACAGATGTGTTTCGAGAGCTGTGGACTGAACTTAGAGTTAGAAATGTTTTCCTGGCACAGTGACCAACTGAAATCCAAAAATTCACATTTGTTTAATTTCCATTAACCTGAATCCAAATGGCACATGTCATCCTGTGTGCCATGAAAATCATTTCCCACCTTTCTGGCTTTGGTCATCTTCCTGTTAGACTCAGACAAGATGGATACACGAAATTAGTATCAATTATAGACATTAATATTTATTATCATTTGTGTTTATCTTCACATGATATTCTTGATTGCTTTTTATACTTAGTCTTATGAAAGAGGTTAGAAGGTTATGTGAGTTTTAATCAAATTTTATCTGTAAGTTCTCTTGCTAGATCCTTGTATCTTGGCTGGTAGGAGAGAGAACAGCCCAGGGTGCCTCACTGATTTTCAGTGTGATGAATGTTTTCAAATTTTCTTTTGTCTTTTAGTGTTTGTTACTTGCCACTGCTTTAGTTTTCAAGTATCTTCTGATCTTAAAAACACTTTTCCCTCTGCCTGTCTCCTACTACTAAAGATATGAACACTGTTCATATAGTAATGCACTGAGCTCCTAACTGAAGAAGTGATTCAGTAACAATCATATCAAATGTCTTCTCAGTGACGATTCACTCACTAGGATATACAGGATATCAAAACTGTCCTGTGATTTTAGTTTTCTACAGACTAAACCACTACATATGCTAAAAATTCGTGCACCAGATTGTTGAGCAAAAAGCTGAGGCTGTGTGGTGTATAATCATAAACTTATTTTGAAACGTATGCCATTGACTGGGACTCTTTCCATAGGAGTGTGTATGAGAGTCTGGGTATTTATAAGAAGGTAACACAATAGACTCTAACATACCTAATCTGTCTTCCCTTTCCCAATCACACAGCACTGAGTCCAATTAAGGGAAAACATATCCTTCTGATAATGAAGGAACAATTAAAAATAAAGCAGTTATACTTTTTTTAAACCAAAATATGTTTAGGCACATGTCCAGAATATTACTTGTGCAAAAATACAGTGTTGCAATTTTTAAAAGATGTTAAATGCTAATTGACTATTCAATCATACATCTATTTATATAGTTGCACTAAAATAATTTGCATTTATTTATTTCTGAGTTAACAGATTTGGGAATTTAGCCTTCCTTCCACTGTTGCTTCAATAATAAGATTCAAAGACTATGTAAAAGCAACAAAGTAAAGGCATAAAAATAAAAAATGTAGGAAAAATGCTACAAAGAGTGAAGTAAACTGAACTATTACTGTAAACCACAGAGACATGGTGGTTACTGAATAATGTGATATAAAAACCATTTCAAAATGTGTCAACAAAGCAGGAGACAACCTGTACCATTGAGAAGCACAGTTTTGTCTTGCTATGTCAAGGCGTTTCACACAGCACACCTGAAAAGCCAAGCCATTGTCACACTCAGTCTGCCATCAATGGAAGACAAACTAGAAATCCTCCTCATGATAGCAAGGTGAGCTTGTGGGTCACTGAGCCAGACTCAGAGGTGTACTAGAGCAAGGGTGGCTGTGGATAACATTAGGTGACATTATACTTACTCAGTGTCTTAGTCAGGGTTTCTATTCCTGCACAAGCATCCCAGAAGCTAGTTGGGGAGGAAAGGATTTATTCAGCTTATATTTCCACACCAAAGGTTCATCACCAAAGGAAGTCAGGACTGGAACTCAAGCAGGTCAGGAAGCAGGAGCTGATGCAGAGGCCATGGAGGGATGTTCCTTACTGGCTTGCTTCCCCTGGCTTGCTCACTCTGCTCTCTTATAGACCCCAAGACTACCAGCCCAGGGATGGCACCACCCACAATGGGCCCTCCTCACTTGATCACTAATTGAGAAAATGCCTTACAGCTGGATTTCACGGAGGCATTTTCTCAACTGAAGCTCTTTTCTTTATGGTAACTCCAGCTTGTGTCAAGTTGACACAGAAAATCAACCAGTACACCCAGTCTGGTGATGACAACTGCTTCATCAATCAAGGTTGCCAATTTAGGAAGTCATTGTTGGGAATAAACCTAATTTCACAATTGTCTATGCATGCCTGACTCAAAAGTCATGTCTGAACTTCAGAAAAACCCACATCCAAGGTTGTCACCTGTCTGTGCTTTCATTTCTAACTTTGAAGACCTTTTTTCTTTTCAAATCCAAAACTTATATTGTGGTAATTCTGTGTCCAGTATGAAAGTATACATGCATGTAAATGCTAGGTGTAGATTAATAGTCTCAAAAACCTTTATATTACAGCTGCTTCTGTAAGTGGTACATGGCAGAAGACTAATACTGGCAGGTTCTCAGGACTCACGAAGCAAAATTGGGACCCACTGCACAGCTGTATCTTGAGCAACAAGAAGCCACATATGAAATCTGGTAGCTAGAGAGTTTTAATTATAAACAGTTGTTTGGATATCTCATGACTTTGAACATTACAGAAGACAAATTGCCAAAGATCTGAAAATTCATGGGGTTTGAAAACATCCAGAGGGACAGAAAGCAAGACACTTGTTGTTTGCTCATAAATGTAATAACAGGGAACTTCTAAGTAGGCAACAGAAATCTACAAACACACTCTGCTAAGTATGGCAAAACCTTCTTAGTCTAAATAGAATATTTGGCCTCCTGAGGCAATGTAAACTGGGGCAGGTAGTTCTTGAGGCTAAACCAGGACAGGTAGTTAAGGGGGCAGGGGGCAGGGCTTCTTACCCCTGAAGTCAGTGTTGGTACCTGTGCTGGTATCCACAGCTGTCTTCTGGTCTTTGGTTCTTCATCCCACAGGGTTTCTCTAAAGAACCTTCAATGCACTCTCCGTTTGAGATACAGGATACAGAATTTAACCCCTGCCTTGCTATATCATTCTCTTACACCCCTCAGCTCTCTTTGGAATGATGAAGCTCATTGGGTTTGCACTCATCTGGGATCGATGAGAGACTCAGGTCCATGCCTTCATAACCAAACACCGGCCACTTGGGTGTGAGCTGGTCACGGCGCCAGGCTCCACTTGTGGTACGTGGTTTGCACATCCCTCCATCCACAGGCTCTCCTGTGACTTTTGTGCCTTTCAGCTCCTCTGTCCTAGTCCCACTTTCAAGACTTCTCTTTTGTACACACTTACCACTGGCCAGACTTTTCTCAATCGGCCTACCAAATTATTAAACAGGTTTGGGGGCAATTCAATGAAGAGCACTTGCATATAATAGTTAAGCTTTGAATAGAATACATTTTTCCCCCTAAACTTAAATTTCCCTTAGGATATTTTAGCAAGTTCAACATACTAATGAAGGTGCCAACCACAATGGCTGACAGCACATGTGTGTTATCCAGTGCTCAGTGTACCAGCTTTGCAAGCTGTCTGTGGAATTTTTAATATCTCTAAGAATTTTTTAAACTCCTGTTTTTGAGGTGAAACAATAAATCACGTTTAACTGAGAAACATTTACTTCCAGCTCAAAACTTATGTATTATGTGCCAAGCAGTTCCAGTTACCATTTTTATAAATACATTAGAAATAGAAGGTCAGCCAACCAGATGCAAGCTGTGCCATTTTGGGTGTGGGCACAGGGTCTCATCCCCAGCTACTAGTTGCTGGCATGGCCAGTGAGGACCCCTTTCAAACTCTGCAGACACTGTATTTATTCCCTTAATATTGAACAAAAACTTCAATTCTACCTCCATATTCTGTTTATGCTACACAAACTTTTTCTATTTTTAAATACATAAAAATATATTAAAATATAGGGACTATAAAATATGAATGACAGATGAAAGAACCCTGCCCCCGTGGGAAAACCGAGTCTTCCAAATTATATGTCAAGCACCGGATGCCTGCTGTCAGCCCCGGACTGGGAAGTTGTCCTTGCTCTTTCCCTTCTTTACTGTTTTACTTTCTCAGGAAGCAGCGACTTATTTCCCTTCAGCCAGAATCGGCGTCTACGTTTGTGAATTAAACATAAGGAGGCTTTCTGCTCAGGGAAGATAAAAACCATGTGAAAGGACTTTGCCAGGTTTCATCTGTAGGATGTTCACAGAATCAAGCTGAGGACGGGGGTGACTTAGGAAGTTGGCAAAAATGACAGTTTGCTTCCTTTGACACTGACCCCGCACATTCCTAATTAAATAAACTAGTAAAACAAAACAAGACGTGGAAACTCAGAGTTTTACATTTATGAAAGACTGAAAAAGAAAAGGCTGCCAACCGGTCTGTTTTCACCGAGGAAAGTGAATGCATTTCCTCGGTTCTCTGGTTTGGTTTCTTTGTTTTTCTTTCTGAAAAGCACGTCGACTCATCAATTTTCTCCGTTAATAAGGTAAGTAACAACATCAGGTTTGCTATTATTCTAAAGAACTAGCTAGACGTGTCACAACCGCCTTTCCCTGAAGAGGCATGCTGCTGTGGCAAATACCACATTCTACAGCGGGAGTCCTGACAGAGCTACATGGGTTTTGCATTTTACAGTTGTTTTCTGTATCGATTTTGTGACAGCAGATCCTGAGGTCTTTAGAGATGCTTGGTTTGTCAAGCGTTGGCTTCTGTTAACTAAAGGAAGGGAGTTGAGGGTGGAGACAGGGAATAAATACATAAATACATCTTTCAAACTSAAAGGCCACAGGCTGGGAGGTGCACGTGACGTTCACGGAAGAGCCATCACAGAAGTTCACTTTGGGTCAGGAGAGCATGGCTGCCCTCAGCACCTGGACAGCAGAGGCTGCTAAGGACAGGAGACACACAGAACGAGCACCTGTTTTGAGAGATTTCGAGGTGATAGGACAGGAAGGAGAAACTAGCCAGCTCAAGAAGCTGAGGAGACAGAATTGAAGCCGTAGATTCCAGAGTATAAGGCTGTTATAAAACAGAAAGAGGAGGCGGCTCAGCGTGCCTCTGTCTTTGATAAACTCTTCCCATCTGCAGTGCTCAGGCGCGCTGGTCCTCCTGACCTCTACACTCCAATCACTCTGCTAGGTCTCTGTTCCCCTGGCGGAGCTGGAAGGAGCCTGTCTCAGACACTCAGATGTGTGTAGGAATCAACTTATTTTCTTGTTCTCCAGTGACTAGAAAGCCCCTTTCCTCCCCTGGCATTGTCTAGGTTTAATTTATAGTGAGGAAAGAAGTCTACACCACATGTACTGACGTGAAGATCCTGTACCCAAGAATACTGCAGACATCTTTTTACACTCACAAATACTCGTTTATATGATCAATTCCATGCCTAATAACCCAGCTCCTTGGGGACTTGGTAATTCACTTTACCATACATATCAATTGTGTTCATTACAGTTCTCAGTGTGTCTGTCACTGGAATGATATTAATTATTCTAAAAAGATCAGCCGCACTTTTATCTGAATATTCTGTATGAGATGATTAAGTTACAAAGTTGTCTGTCAGCCATACTCATATGTAAATTAATAATGGGAAAGGAGTGGAAAATTAGCATATGCAGAACAGGTGCATTAGTGAGGTTCATGTTACTAGGACAAAATACCAAAACCCATTAACTTAGAGGGAAAAAGTTGATTTGGTTCAAGGTTTGGGGGGTTCTTTTCTAAGATAAGGTGATCTTTGCAGAGAGACTCACATTATAAGGAAAGGGCTATGTCACAATGACCCTGAAGGCACTTTACCAAAAACATAAGAAATTCTGATAAGTGCCCCCATCTTAAAAGGACACAACACTCCAAACAATGCCCCCTCTTGGAGATCCAATCCTGTAACATGTAGACCTTTGGGCCTCATTTCTTACCTACACTATAGCATCTTTCCATGTTTTTTTTGTTCCATATCTTCAATTTTCACTGTGGTATGCTGTGGGGACTTTCTTTTCTGGTCTTATCTATTTGATGTTCTGTGTGTTTCTCTTGCCTACATGGGTGTGTATTTCCATAATTTGGGCACATGATCTATGATCTTCTCCTTGGTCTGTGCCATTGGCATAGGACTCTTCTCCCTCATCCATGCCTGTTATCGGATGATTTCATACTCTTCACACATGCTCCTTTCTGGGTTATTTAATGTTTTCATACTCTTCACTTATGTAGTCTGAATTCTCTACTTCATCTTTAAGTCTTGATAATTGATATTGTGCTTGAGACATCACAGT
>BDUI01000367.1:96146-107750 GCA_002335545.1 Apodemus speciosus | reverse complement strand
CCTGCCTCTGCCTCCCAAGTGCTGGGATTAAAGGCGAGCGCCACCATCGCCCGGCAGGCCTTGGTTTTAAAATCCCGGTACCGGAGGAAAATACACCTCGTGTGTCTTAAGGCACCTGAAATTTCTCCTTCAAGGCCGGCATGGGGTCCTCGAACCCGAGTTCCTCTGCATAGAGTTTTGCTAGCTTTACCTGTGCGGGGCAGAAAGACTAAACTGACTTCCCTTCCAGCCCCGGGTTATGAGAGGGCTGACTCTTGGTATGGCTTTTCCTGATTGGCTGCGCTGATACAGACCGGAGCTCTGATTGGAGGCTAAGTTTTCCTTTTCCTACCTCCTTTTCCACTACAGATCCTGTGCATTGCGTTACTAGCGGAGGCCAGCGGGTGGAGCTAGACCTRGTTCCCTAGGGTTATCTTTAAAGGGGGGGTGGGGAGGGAAATACACGAGTGGGCGGGGCCTTCTCCAAGTAGTAGAGGAAGCAGATACCCAGATAGGAAATCTAGCATAGCAACAAGTTAGAGATAATTGTTCAGGCCACGTGACCTGTAACAGACTTGCATCCTGGCATCGTGGTTGTTGTCTCCGAGTCAGATATGCATGTAGGGAGGGGTGTCAAAGCTTAAGGTCAGATGCGAGGTCAAAAGTGTCCCCATCTGATCTTTTGGTCCAGCTTGGATTGCAGAATCTGGCACTGGTTACCCAACAGAGGCGGCGGCGCTCCTAGGGAGGAGCGCGCAGATGCTCTGCTGAGAGAATAGGCACCCAACAGCGTTGTAGACACATCCCCGCTGCACTCTGGGTAAATAAAGATCGGGTGCCGGAGTCGACTCTAATTTAGATGCCTGCAAACGCTGCGCACACGCACACGTGTCCGAGTCTCCCTGGCACTTGTTCCCCTCTTCCTTCGCCGCGTGCGCGGAGGAGGTCTTAGGGGCGTGGCTCCCATACTCAGCCGGCTGGAGGTCAAAGCGAAACATCAGTTTAGGAAGGCATCCATTCTCTTAGAGCCACCTTTCCTGCATACTACGGTTCCCCAAGCTAATACAAGCAACCTCTTCATCCACCCTTGCTCCAAGGGGCGCTGGTGGGAGGGACCGAGGATGGGCGTGGCTTGGAGACCCGGCACGTAATCTCAGACTCTATACCTAGGGTGGTGGGTGTTTGGGCAGGGACTCTCAGCATCCCCTCCCCTCCTTCGCCAGGGATGACGCGGGAGAGCGTGGTTGCCCCCAGAAAGCTTTAGACCATTAGGCCGACCTCCACGTAGACCCCTCCCCCATGGGGTACCGCTCTTGGCTGGCTAGCTCGCCTGCACTAAGGCCCGGAGCAGCCCAGTGCGCGCTCGCCTCCTGTCAGCTCGCCCCCCATCACCGCCTCTGTCACCGCCCCCTCCTTGGAAACCAAGTTACCAACGTTTAAACCAATCCCTGGGCGCAATTCTGCCACCCCCACACTCCACCCGCTGCGCTGCGCGGTCCTCCCAGCCCGGCTCTCCATCACTCGCGCTCCCCTCGCCTTCTGCGCTCTCCCCTCCCCGGCAGCGGCGGCAATGCCGGGGCCTTCGCCAGGGCTGCGCCGAGCGCTCCTCGGCCTCTGGGCTGCCCTGGGCCTGGGGATCCTAGGCATCTCAGGTAAGAAGAGTCCGCCCGCGGAGCCAGGTGGATAAGGCGGGGGGCGGAATTGAAGGACCAGAGAGGGCGGCCCGGGTGTCCCCTCCAGGCTCCGCCCTCTTCTAGCTTCCCACGCTTCTGCCACCATCTGGAGCTCGGGGCTTCTCCCCGTCCTTCCTCCACCCCAACACACCTCGATCTTTCAGATCTGAACCCAGCACCTTTTCTGGATTCAGGGTTTTGCACCCAACCTGTCTCAGGAGACACTGTGCCTCTCCTGTTCTCTCCTGCTCTGTCGTGCCCTATGGTTCACAGACTGGCATCATCCCTAGTTAGGATCCACAAAGACCCCATCTTCTCAACTGATATAACTCAGAGGCTCTATACCCTCTCCACCTGGAGCCCTGGCAACCGGCTTTCTAGGGCTTTCCCCGCGGTTCCCTCCCGGAATGCAGCCTTGTGGCTTTCTGTTCAAGTTACTCAAGTTTGGGGGACAATCTCCTTTAAGCCTTTGACTCAGTCTCGTTTCTACTTTGCTTTCGCCCCCCAGCCTCGGTGTCTCTCCCCCATTTCCTGACGACCTGTCAGGGTCTTAAGAGTGACTTGGTTCCCCACCCCCACCCCCAMACTGGAGTCTCCTCCTCCTCCTCACTATTGACGTGTGCATCCGAGACCCCATCCCTGCACCGAGCTTCCCATCTCTGCTGTAGACAGCAAGGCTTCCGGAGATGCCCCTCAAAGAGTGCGTCAGTCCCGAATCTTGAGAGGGATGCGGGACTCCCGTGCTATTTCTTGGCGGTGGTCTCTCCTCGTCCTTACAGACACCCCTGGTTTGGGGAAATGGGGACCGCTAAGATTTCAGAGATGGGGGTTCTTAGGCTGAGCCCGCGTTTTCCCGGGCAGCGGTCGCGCTAGAACCTTTCTGGGCGGACCTTCAGCCCCGCGTGGCGCTCGTGGAGCGCGGGGGCTCGCTGTGGCTCAACTGCAGCACTAACTGTCCGCGACCGGAGCGCGGTGGCCTGGAGACCTCGCTACGCCGAAACGGGACCCAGAGGGGTCTGCGCTGGCTGGCTCGGCAGCTGGTGGACATCCGAGAGCCTGAGACCCAGCCGGTCTGCTTCTTCCGCTGCGCGCGCCGCACACTCCAAGCGCGTGGGCTCATCCGAACTTTCCGTGAGTTCTGGGTGGGCACGCCCCTTGGGTCTCTGGACCTCCCCTAAAGCTCCGCCCACCCGTCCTCTGATCCTCCTTCTTAGGCTTGTCCTGAAAGCACTACAGCTCCTGGAGCCGAGGTTTTGGTCCCTTGCAGAGCGACCGGATCGGGTAGAGCTGGTGCCGCTTCCTCCCTGGCAGCCCGTGGGCGAGAACTTCACCTTGAGCTGCAGGGTCCCGGGAGCAGGACCCCGAGCGAGCCTCACGTTGACCCTGCTGCGGGRCTCCCAGGAGCTGATTCGCCGCAGTTTCGTAGGCGAGCCACCCCGAGCGCGGGGTGCGATGCTCACCGCCACGGTCCTGGCGCGCAGGGAGGACCACAGGGTCAATTTCTCATGCCTCGCGGAGCTTGACCTGCGGCCACACGGCTTGGGGCTGTTTGCAAATAGCTCGGCCCCCAGACAGCTCCGCACCTTTGGTGAGTACGGACTCTGACAGGTTTTAAGAAGGTTAGGGCAGCCAGGCGTGGTGGTGTAGGCCCTAAGTCCCAGCCCAAGCAGAACTAAGGCGGATCTCTTGTGAATTTAAAGTCTAGCCTGGTCTACATAGCCAGGGCTAAATAGTTAAATACCCAAAGACTTAGCAGCTAACCCTTACTTCAACACAAGKACYAGCATAAGGGCTTTCTTCTGTGGGATTTTTCTTTATGCATTTATTTATTGAGGGAAAAAGAGAGTGTGTGTGTATGCATTTATGCACACCCACGGTGCCCGGGGAAGTTAAAGRACAAGTAGGAGTTTAGTTCTCGCCTTCCATCATGTAGGTCCTGGGGATCGAATCAAGTCGTCAGGCTTAGCGACAAGCGCCTGTACTTGCGGTGCCATCTCGCCCGCCTTTCTGTATTTTTAGGATGAAACCGAACAATGCATGCAAATTGATTGGTCAACRCTGAGTGCCTTAAATTCAAACCCTGCTCTTTGTCTACCCCAGCCATGCCTCCACTTTCCCCGAGCCTTGCAGCTCCCCGATTCTTAGAAGTGGGCTCAGAAAGGCCGGTGACTTGCACGTTGGACGGTCTGTTTCCTGCCCCAGAAGCCGGGGTTTACCTCTCTCTGGGAGATCAGAGGCTTCATCCTAATGTGACCGTCGATGGGGACAGCCTTTTGGCCACTGCCACGGCCACAGCAAGTGCRGAACAGGAAGGCACCAAACCGCTGCTGTGCATCGTGACCCTCGGGGGCGAAAGCAGGGAGACCCAGGAGAACCTGACTGTCTACAGTAAGGGGAGGGTCTTCAACGGCTGGGGCTGGGGCTGGGGCCAGAGTCTCACAAAGGCGGRGCCTATAAAGTGGGCGGGACCTCTACACCAGAACAAGCAAGGCTTGAGAATTCCAGAGCAGGAGTAGATAGAAACAGGAAATGAATAAATAGATGGGGTTGAGTTACCTGAGTGGGGAGTGAACCGCACCCAATTCTCCGCCCCCAGGCTTCCCGGCTCCTCTTCTGACTTTGAGCGAGCCAGAAGCCCCCGAGGGGAAGATGGTGACTGTAAGCTGCTGGGCAGGGGCTCGAGCCCTTGTCACCCTGGAGGGGATTCCAGCCGCGGTCCCGGGGCAGCCCGCTGAGCTCCAGTTAAATGTTACAAAGGACGACGACAAGCGGGGCTTCTTCTGCGACGCTGCCCTCGACGTGGACGGGGAAATTCTAAGAAAGAACCAGAGCTCTGAGCTTCATGTCCTGTGTGAGTGGATGTTCAGCCTATCTCTGTGACCTCCAAGGACCCCATTACCAGTCYCATCTTTAACCTTGCCGTATCTCCTCTGCCTCCTGTCCGCAGACGCACCTCGGCTGGATGACTTGGACTGTCCCAGGAGCTGGACGTGGCCAGAGGGTCCAGAGCAGACCCTCCGGTGYGAGGCCCGTGGGAACCCTGAGCCCTCGGTGCACTGTGCAAGGCCTGACGGCGGGGCGGTGCTAGCGCTGGGTCTTTTGGGTCCAGTGACCCGTGCCCTCGCAGGCACTTACCGATGCACAGCAGTCAATGGGCAAGGCCAGGCTGTCAAGGACGTGACCCTGACCGTCGAATGTGAGTGGGGAGCGGTGTGCATGCTCATCTCTTTCGGTTGGCGGAGTGAGGGGAGACGGGCTGTACAGAGTGCAGAGACGCCTGGTTCAGCAGGGACAGGAAAACACTGGGGGGGGGGGGGTTGAAGGTGTTCATAAACTTGCTCGGTCGTGGTGTCCGGGCACAGCCTGGCAAAGCAGGCAGTCAAGAGAGTGTACCTGGGGAGGTGTGATGGGTGCTTTGTGGGAATCAGTCAACAGCTGCCTGGGACCTCAGGAAAGGGRCCTGATTACCTGAAGTTATCTCCAGAACCCATGTGAAGGTGGGAGGAGAGAACGCCCACCTTTTCAAGCCCCCCCCCCACATAACACACAAAGAGTAAATAAAGAGATAAAATGGTTCATGCCGGAGCGAGAAGCTGTCTCCCGCAGGCATAGAGCAGTGGTGGCACACGCCTTTAATCCCTGCACTCGGTAGGCAAAGGCAAGCACATCTCTGTGAGTTTGCGGCCAGCCTGGTCTACAAAGCAACTCCCAGGCCAGCCTGGTCTACACAGGGAAATCCTGTCGCAAAGCAAACAAATAAACAACCAAAACCAAAATCCATTCCAGATGCCCCAGCGCTGGACAGCGTAGGCTGCCCAGAACATATTACTTGGCTGGAGGGGACAGAGGCCTCGCTCAGCTGTGTGGCACACGGGGTCCCGCCGCCTAGTGTGAGCTGTGTGCGCTCTGGAAAGGAGGAAGTCATGGAAGGGCCGCTGCACGTGGCCCGGGAGCATGCTGGGACTTACCGATGCGAAGCCATCAATGCCAGAGGATCGGCGGCCAAAAACGTGGCTGTCACGGTAGAATGTGAGTAAGGGGTGACTACGGCAAAGTCCGCACCCGCATCCTCTGTCCTCGGTGTGAACCCTTATTTCCCTGCTTCCTAGATGGTCCCAGTTTTGAGGAGTTGGGCTGCCCCAGCAACTGGACGTGGGTAGAGGGATCTGGAAAGCTGTTTTCCTGTGAAGTTGATGGGAAGCCAGAACCGCGTGTGCAGTGCGTAGGCTCGGAGGGTTCGAGCGAGGGGATAGTGTTGCCCCTGGTGTCCTCAGACTCTGGTCCTAGAAACTCTATGGCCCCCGGTAACCTGTCACCGGGCGTTTACCTCTGCAATGCCACCAACCTGCACGGCTCCGTGGTCAAAACGGTCGTCGTAAGCGCGGAGTGTGAGCAGGGGTCCAGGAGGGTGGAAAGGACCGGGTGTCCCAGGATCCTTGCCTTCCCTGACGTCCCTCCTTATGGTGGCTGATCTGCAGCGCCGCCACAGATGGATGAATCCAGTTGCCCGAGTCACCAGACCTGGCTGGAAGGAGCTGAGGCTACCGCGCTGGCCTGCAGTGCCAGGGGCCGCCCCTCTCCGCAGGTGCGTTGCTCCAGGGAGGGTGCCGCCAGGCTGGAGAGGCTACAGGTGTCCCGAGAGGATGCGGGGACCTACCGCTGTGTGGCCACCAACGCGCATGGCACGGATTCGCGGACAGTCACTGTGGGTGTGGAATGTAAGTGGGAACAGCGCTGAATGAAGACGACTCAGGCCGCTAGAGAAGTGCCTGGAGGGCCGGGCTTGCAGTGCAGGGGGTAGAGGGGCGCAATTAGCATCCACAAAGCTGTATTTCTATCCCAATTCTCTCATTTTAACACTTGGGAGGCAGAGACAGGCAGATCTCAGTTCCTAGATAGCCCGCTCTCTGTCCAGGACAACTTAGTCTACAAAGGGGCTACACCCCCCCCCCAGATGACATAGGCCCCCTCTGGCTCCCCATCTATGCCCCACCCTATCCATGGGAAACTTCTCTGAATCTCCCCCGCCCCCCAATAAGAAAAAAGCACTTCTGTTTCCATAGCGGGTGGACGGTGTCCCAGGAGGCAGCAATTTTGCCCGCCCATGCCAAGACGGTGGTCTCAGGCCTCCTGGGGTGTTTGCCTAATGCGCAGAGCTAAGCTGCGGTCTTCCTCTCCCCGCAGACCGGCCTGTGGTGGCTGAGCTGGCAGCCTCGCCCCCAAGCGTGCGGCCAGGCGGTAACTTCACTCTGACCTGCCGTGCAGAGGCCTGGCCTCCAGCCCAGATCAGCTGGCGCGCGCCCCCGGGCGCTCTCAACCTCGGCCTCTCCAGCAACAACAGCACGCTGAGCGTGGCGGGCGCCATGGGCAGCCATGGCGGCGAGTACGAGTGTGCAGCGACCAATGCGCATGGGCGCCACTCACGGCGCATCACGGTGCGCGTGGCCGGTGAGTGGCGGGCTCCTGGGGTAGAGGTGGGGCGAGGGACACGCACCAAGGAGTGACCTAGGCCTTGGGGTGACTGACCCCCATTCCTTCTCTGTATGGAAGACCAAAGGGGGCCAATGTAGAGGCCAAGAGCGCCTGATGGGTGGGGTTGTTTGGGACAGAGTAGGATAAGGAAGTGGAGGCTTCGAGAATGCGCAGAAGCCAAGGCAACACTGCGCACCTTTTGTAGTTGATCCAGAATTCAAGGTCATCCTCAGCTCTACGGGGACTACAAGGCCTGCCTGTGCCACATAAGACCTGTTTCAAACACAAAAGGGAGAAAGGACCTCTTAGGACAGACTGTGGTGTGTGTGTGTGTGTGTGTGTGTGTGTGTGTGTGTGTGTGTGTCTATCTAGAGTGGGTGCTTGGAGTTAAGAAACACTTGATCCGGTTCACTCTTCACCATGTTACTGTGGGGAGCTGGGGTCAGAGATATTGATGGTGGCCCCAGTTCATGACTGTCCTGGGGCTGGGGTCTGTCAGAGCTAGAGGGCTGAGCTGGTGGTCCCTCCAAGCTGTCTCCGTAGGAAGATGGGAGGGACTGGGTCATTCGAGAGTACGAGGGGGGTCGTCAAGGGCTTATAATCCTATGGCCTAACAGGAGTGTATATTGGTATTTTGGGTTTCCCCTGAGGAGGGAGAGGTCTTTTAGGGGCCTCTTCCGTCGGGCTGCAATGACAGGTGCATGGAGGGCTCGAGGGAGACAAGGAGGCTTGCCCAAGCTGGCGAGGGTCTGCGCCCACAGGTCCATGGCTGTGGGTCGCTGTGGGCGGTGCGGCAGGGGGCGCGGCGCTGCTGGCCGCAGGGGCCGGCCTGGCCTTCTACGTGCAGTCCACCGCCTGCAAGAAGGGAGAGTACAACGTCCAGGAGGCTGAGAGCTCAGGCGAGGCGGTGTGTCTCAATGGCGCGGGCGGGACGCCAGGCGCGGAAGGCGGAGCAGAGACCCCGGGCGCTGCCGAGTCGCCTGCAGACGGCGAGGTTTTCGCCATCCAGCTGACATCTTCCTGAGCCTGTACCCAGCTCCCACAGGGGCCTCGCAAGCACAGGGGTAGACGTATGTATTGTTCGCTCTCTATTTATTCAACTCCAGGGGCGTCGTCCCCATTTTCTACCCATTCCCTTCAATAAAGTTTTTATAAAGGAGTCTAGGTCTCTGTAATGTGCAGCAATGAGGGTTAAATCCCAATCTCAAGGTATATATGTGCGTGCGTGTGTGTGTGTGTGTGTGTGTGTGTGTGTGTGTGTGTGTGTGTGTGTTTTCTCCTGGAGATTTATACATAGCTCTACAGCAGATCTGCTAAGAGCAAGGGTCATCATCTTCAGTGGAATAATGGTGACTGTATTTCTTTCTTTCTTTCTTTTCCTCCTCCTCTTCTTCTGCTTTTGTTTTTGTTTTCTTTCAAGACAGGGCTTCGCTGTGTAGCT
The DNA here is from genome assembly GCA_002335545.1 of Apodemus speciosus. Taxonomy (NCBI): domain Eukaryota; kingdom Metazoa; phylum Chordata; class Mammalia; order Rodentia; family Muridae; genus Apodemus; species Apodemus speciosus. Next base: position 99,185 of record BDUI01000367.1, on the reverse strand, counting down.
CCGGAGGCAGAGGCAGGAGGATCTCTGAGTTTGAGGCCAGCCTAGACTATAGCGTGAGCTCCAGACAGCCAGGACTACACAGAGAAACCCTGTCTTGAAAAACATGTTCTAGCCGGGCAGTGGTGGAGCACGCCTTTAATCCCAGCACTTGGGAAGCAGAGGCAGGTGGATTTCTGAATTCGAGGCCAGCCTGGTCTACAGAGTGAGTTCCAGGACAGCCAAGGCTACACAGAGAAACCCTGCCCTTGAAAAACCAAAAAGAAAAGAAAAAAGAAAAAGAAAAACATGTTCTTCATTTAAAGCACTTCCTTTCTTCTATTTCCCATGTTTCCAGTTTGCTCTGAGCCATCTGTGTGCTCTGAGACCTGGCGCTGGAGTGGGATACCTCCTGGTACTATCCAGTTTCCTGCAATCAGAGGACACTGGGCAGGGTGGAGACTAGCTTCTTTCCCTTTCTGTCTTAGTTAGAGTTTTACTGCTGTGAACAGACACCATGACCAAGGCAACTCTTATAAGGACAACATTTAATTGAGACTGGCTTACAGGTTCAGAGGTTCAGTCCATTATCATCAAGGCAGGAGCATGGCAGCATCCAGGCAGGCAAGGTGCAGGAGGAGCTGAGAGTTCTACATCTTTATTCAAAGGCAGACACAATACTGGCTACTGGGATCTTAAAGCCCACACCCACAGTGACACACCTACTCCAACAAGACAACACCTCCTAATGATGCCACTCAAACCATTGCACCTCCCTACCACTTCTCCCTTCTGCCCAGTGGCTGCCCTCTGCTCTCAGTCCTCCAAGGTGGGAATAAAGGCAGTTCTTCCAGGCYATCTTGCCCCTTTCCTAGTAGTCTGTGGGTTTCTGGGATGAAGAAACCCTGTTTTCCTGGCATACTAGATGGGAGAAGGGTGGATCAGAAGTTGAAACTGATTCTTGTGTGAGTGTTCAGTCGGAGGCCAGTCTGAGAAGAGCTCTCTACCCTAAAAGCAAACCAACAGAATGTTATAGGGGCTCCGATGCTCAAGCGATTGCCACAGGATCTCACTTCAGCCCCCAACACTGACAGAGAACTAGAGGCAGCTGTGGCCGGACAAACAGCTCCGAGGGTGAAGGCACTTGCTGTACAGGTCTGCCACCCTCAGGCTGGTCCCCAGAAACCAGAAGAGGGTGGGGTGCTTTGACACCCCCATCCACCGCAGCACTTATGTCCCTCCCAGCACCCCCCCCACGCACACACAAAGGGTGTCATAGCCAGAGAGAAGGTGACAAGGATGTCCCTGTGGCTCTACTGTCCCTCCAGCCTAACCTTGCAGGCGAGTTCCAGATGGCTGGAGATCCTGGTGGGGTTGAGCAGGGAAAGGGGCTTGAGAACAAGTCCAAGGGTGTCAGGCCCAGGACCTCCATGGCGGAAAGGGAAAACTGACTCTGAAAAGTGTCCCCTAACCTCTGAGGGCCCACAGAGTGGCACTATCAGGAGGTGTGGCCTTGTTGGAGTAGGAGTGTCACCGTGTGCGTGGGCTTTAAGACCCTCATCCTTGCTTCCTGGAAGCCACTCTCCTCCTGTCTGCCTTTGGATGTTGATGTAGAACCCGCAGCTCCTCCCGCACCAGGACTTCCTGAGCGCCGCCAAGCTCCCGCCCTGCTGATGATGGACTGAACCTCTGAAGCCAGCCTCCATTAAATGTCGTAACTGCACACACACCCTCAAGGCAATTTAATTATTTAATTAAAAAATTAGCCACACTGTGAATGACACTTGAGGAAGCCAAGGAAGTACACCTGAGGTTAGTTAGGCGCGCGCGCGCGCACACACACACACACACACACACACACACACGCACACACGCACACAGACACAGGAATGGGTTCTAGCTTTTGGGGTGTTCCTCCTCTTGAAGAGGGAACCCCTGACCCGGTGTAAACACTTTCTCCTTCCTGTGTCCACCTGTGTCCCACTTTACCCCCCCCTTGCCTTCCCAGCTGCCTCTCCCAATCCACTGTAGATAAACAAGGGGACGCTGCACCCCCGCAGCGCAGCACCCTCCCCTCCCCCTCCGAGGCAGAGGCAGAAGGAGAGAACAGCTGGGCCTGCTCCCCGCAGCCTCCTCCTCATTTTCTGCTCCCTGAAAAGCGGGGACGCAGCTCTGGGGAGGGAACTGGGTCTCCACTGCTCGCTCTTCCCCCATTGGCCGCTCAGATGCAGACATTTAATGAGTAAAGATGAGAACAGGAAGCCGAGGAGCAGGAGACAGCAGAGCTGTGCCAGGGACAAGCAAGACAGCGCAGGCGACGCGTGAGTCCCTGCCGGCCCTCCACCCCCGAATCATCTCTTTATTCCCATCTGCCACCTCGAGCTTCCCTGAGGCTCACAAAGTCCTACTGTCCGGGGCAGTTTCTGTTGGCTTGGTTGGTTGGCTGGTTGGCTGGTTGTTTGGTTTGGTTTTTTGAGACAGGGTTTCTCTGTGTAGCCCTGGATGTCCTGGAACTTGCTCTGTAGACCAGGCTGGCCTTGAACTCACAGAGATCCAGTTGCCTCTGCCTTCCGAGTGCTGGGATTAAAGGCGTGTGCCACTGTGCCCATCCAACTGGAGCTCCTACGGAAAAAGCCACATGGAAGCCAGACTGTGCTGAGGAGCTTCTAGAAGGTTGTAGAGCCTGGGAAATGTTCCCACAAGACACCTGTGCTAGAACTCTGGGTGAAGACGATCAAGCCTGTGGCAGGGCTGGAATTATCCCCCAGACTAAGAGGGGTGCATTTCTCTTCACCAAGGGTTAGAGGTGGAGGTGGTTTGCCCAGCCACAAACTCCCCGAACAGCCAGGTGTGGTGAGTAGAGGCTCCAGCCACAGTGCCAACCCAGGGCCTGTCACGCAAGGAGCCAGCGGGCACACGGGGTGAGAGCAGGGCCACATTCACGTTCGTCCCTGAGTAGGTCTGAACAGATCAGGCTCGCTGAGCTTATCAGGGGTGTGAACTACAGGGAGGCCCCGGGGAAGAGCTCTAGGAAGCGGAAACGGAATGTCTCAGAGAGRATGA
>BDUI01000367.1:66169-82979 GCA_002335545.1 Apodemus speciosus | reverse complement strand
TGCACATATGTGTGTGCGCGAGGGTGTCAGAAGACACGGAACTGGAGTACCAGTTGTAGGCTGCCATGCGGATGCTGAGAAGGAGACCTCGGTCGTCTGGAAGAGCAACCAGGCTCTTAACCACTCAGCCATCCCGCTAGCCCAAGAAGTAAGCACTCTCAGTTACTGGGCCATCTCTCTCCCGGCCCGAGGTGGAGTTTTTGTTTAGTGTTTTCTAAGCCAGGGCATACCTAGCCAAGCTAGCTTCCAATGTGCTCCAGCTCCTTCCCAGCACGCCCCTTTACACCAGGCTCCGGCCATTTTACTCTGCCTTGACAGTCTCACCCTGCAGCTCAGGCTGGCTTTGAACTTATCATGGCCTTCCTCAGTCTCCCGAGTAGCTTGGCTGACAGGCCTCTCCTCCCAGCCCCGGCCTGACTGCACGGCTGCTACACACAGGCATACATTACCGTGGTTCAGAGGCCCTACCTGTAGGTGGGTACAATCTGGAGGCTAGAATCCGGCTGGATCTGGAACTCCAGAGTTACCCCCTTGAACCTGGGGTCCACCTTCTCGACACCCATTCTCGGGTTCAGCTGCTTGCGGGGTCTTCTCTGGAGTGAGGCAGAGGTGGCACTGGAAGTTTCCAGGTTAGGACACTGTGTGCTCTTGGAATTCCTGGCCATACTTAGGTGGTCTGACATCCCAATGACCATCAGCTCCCAGCACGACCCCAGGACCTGGGTGGCCGACGGAGGGGAAGCTGGCAGCCCCCTTTCTTTCTCTTGGAGGAAAGGCAGTGCGGTGCTGACCGAGTCCTGGCACGCAGGCCACAGAGACCTGGGGATAAGAGGCGGTAATGCGTGGCCGCCCCTTTCCTGGGGGCTTGGATTTGAGGTAAGGAGGGGTGTGGAGGGTCACTCAGCCGGTGCCTCTTCACCACCTGGGGCCACATTCTTGGGTTATTAGGTTTAAAAGTTGCAAAATGATTGTTAGCCGACACCGATTCCCTCTGGCTGGCTATCAGTTCGCCATCAGCCAAATCCCACCGCGAACAAAGCAGGGTCCCACCCTAGGCGATCTGCCCATCAGGCTGCGGTCAGTAGTGGCCATTACTCAATCACCCCATGGACTGCTGTTTTTCAGTAGGTTACCCTCATCACCCCACAGATGATCCCTCAGTGGGACTTCCTTGGGCCGAACAGCCACATCAGGGTGGGGTGGGATGGAAATCACCTGTCCCTTTCAGTGTAGGGGCTGAAACGCGTTTAAGTGCCCGTTCCCAAAGGGGGAAGGCTCAGGAGCGGGGATCGCGACCCCTCCATCTCCAAGCCTGGCGAGGCATGAGCTGGGCTGGGCGGTGGAGGAGTCCCGCAGCACGCACCTGCCATTGGGAGTGCGGCATCTCAGGGCTCCAGGCTCCAGCGCGGGGGGTCGACTCTTCCGGAGCGACTCGGTGTCCAGACAAGGTGGCGCCAGAAGTTCCTCCCGGCGCGTCAAGTCGCGAGCTTGTGCCGCCTCCATGTCCACCGTGGGCCCAGCTGTGGAATCTCTCTGCCCCGCCCCTCTCCCCCCCTCCCCCAGGGATATAAGCTCGAGGATGAGAGAGGCGAGGGTGATGACGATGGGCGCCACCTGGGCGGAGCCCGGCGGCGCAGGTCACGTGGGGGCGCTGTTTGCATCTGGGAGCACTTTTTGCCATGGCTGCCAGGAGCCTCAGCTGTGTGGCTCACGAGCCGGAAGCCCCCTCTGGACATCCCCCTCTTTGCTAGCTATCTTCTAGGTCGAGGGGCGCTGCAGATCCCTTCTCTGCAGTCGGAGCGGGGCCTGGCCACGCAGGGGCATCCCCAGGAAGAAGGGTGTCCCGGGCGCTGTCACAGGGGTGCGGGCGCTCGGAGCTGAACAGACTGGCGCCCCCCATAAGGACACAAAACATGTCGGAGATGTGTGTGACTTTTTATTGCAGCTCTGGTTTGAGTCCATCCTTAATTTATAGTTCCATTCTCCCTGGTGGAGTGGCACACCCAAGATGGAGACCCATCCCCCTCAGGGCTCAGACAGCTGTCGCCATTGGCAGCTCTGGGCTCACACTGTAAGTCCAACTTCTCTTTCCTGTGCAGCCCGTGCTCGGGGTAGGAAGCTTGGCTTTTCCTGTCAGTTCCATGGCCTGGTCGGTCCAGGGGCCTCATGTCAGTGGGGCTTGGGGACGTGGCCATCCACATAGAAGTTCCTGGTGATCTTGGGAAGAGCAAACTCGACTCCCTCCAGCTCAGGGGTCAGCACGATCTGGCAGCCGAGTCTCGAGTTCTCCTGGAGCAGTGGGGCCATGTCCAACATGTCATCCTCCCTGGGACAAGGGACAGTGGTCAGGGTGAGGGTAACTGAGGCAGCTGGAGGGGGACAGAAGAGCCTTGGGCACAGGGAGGCAGATGCCAGCAGTCTAGCTGGGGGCTGGCCACTCACCTCTCCTCAGGAGGAGGCAGGAGATCCAGGTGGGCCTCACTCACGTACACGTGGCAGGTGGAACATGCCAGGGATGCTTCGCAGGCCCCTGGGGACAGCAAGGGAAAGCAAAGCACGGTCTTACTGCGGAGCGACCTCCTCCGCAGCGCCACAGCTCATGACCAGCCGTTCCGGAGTTGTTTGTAGGCCTTTGTGTAAGACAGTCTGATGGCGCCCAGACTAGTTTTAAATTCGCCAAGTGCCAGGATGTCAACCCTGAACCTCTATGGCTAGCCCCACGCCGACTGTCACCACGCTAACTTCCTCTCCACCTCAGGGCCTTTGCACTCCTGGACCCATGGTCTAGAATGTTCTCTACTCTGCTTAGCTGCATTCATCAAGGCTTCCACTCAACTGTTTTCCCCAGTTTCTTCTCTACTTGTTTTGTGGCGTTTACCACAATGTAACTTTTTAAATTTTTATCTATCCATCCATCCATTCATCCACCCACCCACCCATCCATCTGGATTTTTGAGACAGGGTCTCTCTGTGTAGCCCTGGCTGTCCTGGAACTCACTCTGTAGACCAGGCTGGCCTCGAACTCAGAAATCCACCTGCCTCTGCCTCCCAAGTGCTGGGGTTAAACGCGTGTGCTACCACTGCCTGGTGAGACAGCATCTTTATCTCATAGCCCTGGCTGTCCTGGAACTCACTCTGTAGACCGGGCTGTCCTGGAACTCACAGAGATCCACCTGCCTCTGCCTCCTGAGTGCTGGGATCAAAGGCCTGCGCTGCACCGGGCAGCCACAGCCACAGCTTCACCCAGTGACATTTTAAGAGGGTATTAGGGATTGCTTGTAGAGTCTCGAACAAACAAACGTTTGTTATGTAAAGTTACGTCCTCTGTTCTTTAGAACCCTCTTCTGAACACCTTTCGTGTACGCAGCATGGGGTGGGGCACTCCTGCCATGGGCCCTGAGGACGCTGGGRGGCAGTGTGGAGCCTCCGCCCCGGTCTACCTTGCCCTGGGAAATGTGCTTTATCCAGTTACCTCTCATCTGCCCAGATTTGTGATTTTTGAGACAAAAACTCTTGGTAAATTATCCAGGCTCATTTGACTCTAAAAAGAAATCTACAGCTTTGCTTTTTGATACTGTTTTAAAGACAGGGCCTCCCCATAAACTCCTGGCTGTCCTGTCCTAGAATGCACTCAGACCAAATGGCTTTGTATTCAAGAGATCTGCCAGCCTCTGGACCCAAGTGCTTGCACTAAAGGCATGAGCCACCATGCCCAGCCCTTGAGAACTCTTTAAACATTTGTCCATGGGCTGGAGAGATGGCTCAGCGGTTAAGAGCACTGACTGCTCTTCCAGGGGTCCCGAGTTCAATTCCCAGCAACCACATGATGGCTCACAACCATCGGTAATGAGATCTGACGCCCAGCTACAGGGTCACATAAACAAATAAATGTAAAAAGAAAACACCCAAACATTTATTCATGTGCGTGAGATTCTGTGTGGGAATATGCACACCACAGTGCACACGTACAGGYTGGAGGACAACTTGAAGTGTTGTTTCTCCTTGAGTGTCAGTTCTGGGATTGAATTCAAGTCATCAGGCCTGGTGGCAACTGCCCTTTCACCCGTGGGCCACCACGCCAGCCCGACCAGATCTCCCAGGCTCCTGGCCCAGCGTCCCACACTGCTAGGGCCTGAGCTGCGGGTCTTATTCTCCTGTTCAGCCAGGTCTGGCGGCCCAGGCTGGTCTTCAGCCCTAGGCTCAGGCAGGCCCCCTGAGGCTCAGGAGCGCCCGCCGTGGAGCCCGTGCACTTCCGGCCAGGTCATCTAAGCCGCCTTGACCCTGGGGCTGGCTGCTGGTCTACCCTCCTCTCTACCAAGCATCACGTACGTCCATTCCCACAACAGGCCGGAGAGTGATGCTACACCTACCATTTTATACAGAAGCGAACGGCTCAGAGAAGCCGGCCTGGAGTTCCCAACGCTGGCGAGGCACCAGAGACATGGACTGTCTGCTTCTGAAGCGTTACAAGTTCTGTTCTGCACAGTGCCTGCTGGACTTGGCAACAGAACCCCGCAGCCACCCCACCCCCAACCTCTCTGGTGCGTTGTACTGGTTTGTTCTGGGAAATAGACTCACTGTGTATGCTGTTCTGGAACTTGCTATGTGGACACCAGGCTGACCTCAAACTCACAGACATCTACCAGCCTCTCCTCCCAAGTGCTGCACCACTAACCCAGCATCGCCCCTTCCAACTGTCTGTCAATGAAAACCTAAAAATATCTTTATTCTGGGCTTATAGTTCCTGTCAGGCTCAGAACGGCACGCTATGACAAAGGACCTGTCACTTCGGTACACACAGTAGATAGTATCCACACAAAGACTTGTCATTTGGGGGAGGAGGCAATTTGATTTTCATAATTTGTCATAATTTTTGAGACAGGGACTCTTGCTAAGTTACCCAGGCTGGGTATGAATCTAAACAGGGTCTTGTTCTTAGTCGATGGTTGGCCTGGAATGTTCTCACTGGGTAAAGGGGTGACCGCCAAGCCCAGTGGCCTGAGTTCAATCCTGAGGAAACACTGTGGAAGGAGTGAACCAACTCCCTCAGCCGTCCTTTGATCTCCACAGGGCACACAGCACAGAGGAAGTACAATAAGCAAACACTGGGCAATGCTCACGTGTGCGCGGGCAACAGGAGAGGGCTAGAAGGCCCCACGGTCTGAATCACTCTGCCATGCGACTGTCRCTTCTGGACCCTGCCTACCGTACAGGGCACAGCTCCCTTCTGCACAAGGTGGAATTACTGCCTCCTCCATCCCTAAAGCTGTCCCAAGGAACTGGCTYTCCACATACTCAGATCTCAGGCCTGCTCACACTGAGGACCTTGGGAGGCCAGGGTGGGAATGAGGCTCACTGTGGGAGAGATGTCAGGAAACAAACAGAGCCCAAGCTCCCCGAGGCCACTGAAGACAGACAGCCACGGGCACGGGCTGGGCGGAAGGCTGCCAGGYTGTCAGGTCTGAAGAATGAGGAGGAGCCAAGCATCTGGGGACACCTCTGACAGGACAAGCACAGGTCCTAGGACGGGACTGAGCTCTGATGCCTGAAGTAGTGCATCTGTGATCCCGCCTCAACCACCTCTCCCCAAAAGGTAGTCAGTGGCTGGGCCTGAGAATGGAGGTCAGTATCAAGAATCCACACGCTCGAAGACAGCACAGACCCTAGCAGCCTGTAGCAAAAGCTCAGTTAAGGGCTGCTCCAAAATCTAGTTCTATTTTAGCGTTGTTTTAAAGAAAGATTTTTGTAAGTGTTTATATGTGTCTCTGTGTGGGTTGTGCRTGGCGCGTGCAGTGCCCATGGAYGCCAGGTGAGGAAATATGCCGGGGCTACTGTTACAGAAGGCTGTGAATTGCCTGGCATAGTGCCTGTGGTAGGAGGAGAAAACAGGTCTTCTCACGAGCCATCTGCAGTCTTCAGCCCTGGCGACCTTTCCAGTTCCATTACTGCCACCACACTGGCTTTAGCTCAAAGGTGGTGAAAGCAGAGACAACCTGTATTCTAAGAAATGAGAAAGCCAAGGCAGTCCGATCAGTCAGCAGGATTAAGGGAAGTCCCAGAGAATCTGTCTTAACCTTTTGGCACTACAGAGGTGGAGGCAGAGGGATTACTATAGTGGGTTTGACCCTAGCCTGGTTACATAGCTGGTTTCAGAACAGCCGGAAAAACGCGGACTCCATCTCGGTTCTTCCCATCCTATTTGGTGATACGGAAGCACATGCCTGTAGTCTCGGGACTCAGAGAGCGGAGGCAGTAAGTTCATTGTGATGAGTTGGCGGCTAGCCAGGATTACATACTTAACTTCCTGGACAGCCTAATTCACAGTGAGACCAGACCACCTAAACAAAAACACCGGGTTGTGGTAGCGCACACCAGTCCTCAGGAGGTGGAGGCAGGAGTTCAAAGCCACATAGTAAGTTTGAGGCCGGCCTGAGCTATATGAAACCTTCTCTCAAAATTACAAAACGGTATAAGAAAGAATGCCAAGGGTCTCCCTAGTTTCATATGACCTACCTTCCAGGTCCACCCCGTGGCGCTGGGCCAGGTATAGAACATTGTCCCCGACTCTGCCCCTCACCGGGATCCGCTTGCCAGAGCGGTCCACGAACACCACGTTGACCCTGGGGACAAACAGGGTGCAGGTGCTGAGCCGGAGGCCGGCCTGGGGCCGAGTGGCAGGGCGGGGCAGGGCGTGGCATGGCGGGCACTCACACGTCCCGGGGCAGCTCCGGGCCGTCAGCCTCCTCCTCGCCAGCACGCCGCTCGCCTGTAAACACACGAGTGGGTGAGCGGCTGTGGCATCGCCGCCCGCCGCGGCCCAGCCCAGCCCTATGTACCTGTAGTCCCGAACGTCCTAGATGTTACTGCCGCGTGCCGGGCCCTGGGTCCCCAAGATCCCCCGGCCGCCCGTAACAGAACCCCGGCGCTCACGCCGCGGGCCATGGAGGCCGCCATGTTGGGCCACGTGACCGGAAGACCGAGTACGCTCTGCGCATCCGCAGCGACTGTAAACGCAGCGTTTGGACGCCGTGAGGTCAGAAGCGATGCACTGGGATCCAACTGGACTTCCGGCCTCTCCCCGGGGTTGGACGGTTTTCCCTTAGGCCTTATTTGTGTTCTGCTATTTATATGTACTATGAGCACCAAGTGGCTGCCTGTGAAGCCCAGAAGAGTTAATGGGCAGTGTAGGGGCCGGGAACTAAACTCCGCAAGAGCGGCAATCGGAACCAGTCTCCGAGTCCTTTAATTTAGACAGGATCCCTTTGTTTGGTCTTGAACTCTGAATGCCTTTACTGGAATTAAGGGTTTTGTGCAACCATGCCCAAGATTTAAATTTTGAGACAGGGTCTTTTTTTTTTTTTTTAAGGTTATTTATTATATTTATATGAGTACACTGAGGCTATGTTCAGTCACTCCAGAAGAGGGAGTCAGATCCCATTATGGTTGGTTGTGAGGCACCATGTGGTTGCTGGGATTTGAACTCAGGACCTTCGGAAAAGCAGTCAGTGGTCTTAACCGCTGAGCCATATCTCCTGCCCTGAGACAGGGTCTTTATGAACAATTCATAATGTAGACCAGGCTGGCCTCTAAGCCCGACTTAAATTTTAGGGATTGTGTGTGAGAACATCTGTGACATGTATGTAGGAGAAGCTGTGGGAGTCGGTTCTCTTCTTCCACCATTTGGGCCAGAGGGATAAAACTCAGTCAGGTTGTCGGGGTTAGTGTTAAGCGCTGTTACCAGAACACTGAGCTATTTTGCTGGGCCATGTTTTATATCAAGAACCAGCCAGCTCTGATGTTTTTTTAAAACCGTTTACTTACAAACTTTAATTCAGCAAAGGTCTGTGCAGGGGGTAAGGGGGGCAGGGGAAGAGGGGGATACCCCCCACTGGAGTGGGTTTGGGTCATCATGTTTGGGGAGGGAGGCTGGTGGTGGCTTGGCTGGCCAGGAGCAGAGTCCCTAGGTCCCCTCAGATGGGCAGAGAGGCCTGCTCCAGTGATCCAGCCTGGGGACGGAGATGATCTGGGTCTGAAGAACATGTAGAGGTCCAGTGGCCTGGGTACAATGGTCACCTTTCACAGACAGCAGGGGAGACTTTTGAAGCCAGCAGCAAATACTGGTCTGTGCGCCCAGGCTTTGGGCACAGGGGTGGTTCCTTCTGTCCTCAGGGYGGACCCCCGGAGAAAGGATGAAGCCCAGGCCAGAGCACTTTGGTCCTGAGCCGAGCTCCAGGAGTTCTGCATCTGAGAGGCTCTGACCCAGCAGGACCTGTGGCCCAACTTTAAGGCATCAGGACACTGAGGCAGGGGCTGGGGATCCTGGGGCTTAGGGTACTGGCCAGAGTAGGCAGGCAGGGGCATGAGACAGCTATACCTGCAGCAGATGACTGGGAAGAGACCAGGGTTAAGCTGTTGGACATGTGCACATGTGGACTACAGGCCTGGGCGGGCCAGACCCTGAAGGRRTCGAGTTGGGGCTTTTCTGGAGGGATGGGGGAGCAGATGTGATCATCATCCTGGTTTTAAAATATAATAAAAATTAGAAAAGGAAATCAAAGTCAATTGTCGAAGTTTAAAAACGGGGACTGTCTCTGATCCTCACAGGTCAGGGACACCTCCAAAGGCACTCAAAGGCCAGAACACAGGAGTGACGAGGCAGGAGAGGAGGCCTGGAGAGCGGGCACAGAAGGCCAGGAGCTGGGGAGGGAAAGAGAGCAGGCCAGGCCCCTCTCTCTTAAGGCTGCAGGGTTTGGCTCCAGGAGCAAGCCCACAATGGTGTGGCCCCCAGATACCCCACATTCCTTGAGCTCCAGCTGGTTGGTCAGCAAAGTCTTTTGCAGAGATTTCTCTATTACCCAAAGAAAGGACATAAAAAAAAAATAATAAAAATAAAATCCCACAAAACACAAATACCAGAAAAAACCCAAAAGCAACTTGGTGCAGGCCCTTGGAGCATCTCTGGTGCCGACCCCCTTAGAAAATCCTCTTCCGCTTCAGGTAGGAGTCTGCGTAGTGGCCGCCGAGGCCCTGGGAGTGCTGGCCCACGTAGCTGCCCTCTGGGCTGGGCTCGGGAGAGGGCAGCAGGTGGGAGGAACTGCGCTTGTGGCCACCCAGTGGGGTCTGGAGACAGACGGCAGGGGAGGCCGGGTCAGTGGCCTCCCAGAGCCAGGGCTGCCCAGCCCTGCGCCTCCCCTCCTCCTGCCCGTACCTTCAGCAGGTGACTGTGACCATTGGGCCCAGGGCCCAGGCCCAGGAGCCCTTCACTGGAGCCCATTGGGGAGGAACCGACAGCCTGGGGAGTCAAAGAGGTGGGGCGGGTCACCCAGGAGCTAGCTAGCCTTGTGCCTGCAACTCAGAACTGAGGCCTRGTGGTAGCCCAACTGMCTCTCTCCTGTCATCTGGAGCTAAGACCACCCACACCTTAGCTGGGCCAACTTGGGATGAGAGGAAGCTGAACAGTGGGCACCAGAGGGGGTCACCACTGTAGCAGGAGCAAGAGTGAGCCCTTCCRCCAATGTAACTTTGGCTGAGGCCCCTTGCATGACAAGACTAGGAGATACACAGACACACAGAGCCCGGCATCCCAACGGTCCCTGGTAGGGCAGACTCACCTTGCTGAGGTGGCTCTGCTTGAGGCCAGCCTGTAGGCCACTGGTGAAGTAGGAGGTGGGCGAGCCAGAGTAAAAGTGAGAGAGGGGTCCCCCATTGCCTCCACCACTRCGGGGCTCACTGAAGCTGCTAGGTGGGGGGGACATCTGCAGAGAAAGGTCCAGCTGAGCGAGGGAAACCATGGCAGGAACCTTTCCCCACCATGACTCCGCTTGTCCATTTTATCTGTTGGGGACCTCTGGGGACCACAGCCATTGTAGCAAATTCAGGCTGGACCACAGGAGGATAAGCTCTGAGTGGCTCAGGAGACACTATGCTCTGAGCCCAGTGAGTGACCTTCATCACATCAACAGATGACAGACCACCTGTGTGGCCATGGGGTAAGCCCTTGGTGAGCTCCCGAGGGAAGCTCTTAAGGCCCCATTGAAGGGTGGTAAGTAAATGCCTGAGCCTAGACGTTTGAGTTGGACACAGCAAAACTGCCTCCAGTCTGTGGACTTCAGTTACACAGCTAGCGCCGACTGCTAGATCCACTTAATTACATAGCCAATACTATACGCTGCAGAACACACGGGGTATCTTGGCTCTTACCTTGTGTCGGCTGGGGCCATGAGCCCCTAAGGTTGGTTCCCGAGGATGGGAGAAGAGCCGTCTAGGTCCCACATCCTATATTAAAGAGGTAGAAACACGGGGGCAGGGGGTTGGTGTGTGCCAACTTTACCTGGGCAGGTTCTACGCCAGTTAACAACACTAGGGACTCATGACCCATACTTGGGCCTGCAGGGGCTTCAGTGGAATGGCCCAGCAGACGTGTGCTCTGTCCAAGGGACAAGTGTGCCTGGCCTCCAGGGATGGATGCTGTGAAGTGACTGTGTGCTGTATTCRAAATGAGAAGAGACAGACAGACAGACAGACAGGATGCTAGGCGCGCTCTCAAGGGAGAAGGCATGTCTTGGGAGCCGGGCAAGGCACCTGCCCGGCCAGGCCGTATGAAGACCTGGTTTCCGTCCCCAGCATCTTATCAACTGGGTGTGACGGAGAAATCCTGAGACCTCAGCACTCAGTGGGAAAGACAGGGTAAGACATTCAGAGTCATCTCTGCTACATAGTGAATTAGGCCAGCCTGGGCTACATGAGTTGTCTCAAAAAACTCCAAAACCAAATAAAAAGCCAGCATGGACTAAAGTCTGAAAGAGACTCATGGAAGGAAAGAGTATGAATCACAAGCCCCTGACTGGCCACCTGACTCTAGAGGAGACTTTAATAGATGTCCCTGGACTCAGGAGGGTCTGACACTTGGGCTGCCCTGGATCTTGGAGGGGTGTGTGGGGACATAGAGAGACATGGGGGCAGAGAGCTTTCCTTAAGTCCAATGAGAAACTCACTCCATCATTTTAATGGCACTTGTGTGCCTATGTGTACTATGATGCCGCAGGCCTAGCGTGCACCTGAGACCGCTGGGGGAAGCGCGACCCTCTACTGTGCGGGCCCAGGAACACAGCTTAGGTTTCCCGGCCTTGGCAGCTGGGGAACTCACTAGCCCACACTTTAGTTTCCTTTTCTTTTGCTTTTGAGGGTCTCATGTAGCCAGGGCCAGTTCTGAACTTCTGATCTCCCTGCTTCCGCCTCCCTCCGGTGCTGGCACCACACCTCTCTGTATGTTGTGACTCACAAAGGTCAGATGTAAGGTGTCCCTCCTACAGTCAAGCAGGGTCACCCAGACTTGCAGTTCAAGCCTGGATGAAGCTCAGTGCTGGGNCGGGGCTCACTGAAGCTGCTAGGTGGGGGGGACATCTGCAGAGAAAGGTCCAGCTGAGCGAGGGAAACCATGGCAGGAACCTTTCCCCACCATGACTCCGCTTGTCCATTTTATCTGTTGGGGACCTCTGGGGACCACAGCCATTGTAGCAAATTCAGGCTGGACCACAGGAGGATAAGCTCTGAGTGGCTCAGGAGACACTATGCTCTGAGCCCAGTGAGTGACCTTCATCACATCAACAGATGACAGACCACCTGTGTGGCCATGGGGTAAGCCCTTGGTGAGCTCCCGAGGGAAGCTCTTAAGGCCCCATTGAAGGGTGGTAAGTAAATGCCTGAGCCTAGACGTTTGAGTTGGACACAGCAAAACTGCCTCCAGTCTGTGGACTTCAGTTACACAGCTAGCGCCGACTGCTAGATCCACTTAATTACATAGCCAATACTATACGCTGCAGAACACACGGGGTATCTTGGCTCTTACCTTGTGTCGGCTGGGGCCATGAGCCCCTAAGGTTGGTTCCCGAGGATGGGAGAAGAGCCGTCTAGGTCCCACATCCTATATTAAAGAGGTAGAAACACGGGGGCAGGGGGTTGGTGTGTGCCAACTTTACCTGGGCAGGTTCTACGCCAGTTAACAACACTAGGGACTCATGACCCATACTTGGGCCTGCAGGGGCTTCAGTGGAATGGCCCAGCAGACGTGTGCTCTGTCCAAGGGACAAGTGTGCCTGGCCTCCAGGGATGGATGCTGTGAAGTGACTGTGTGCTGTATTCRAAATGAGAAGAGACAGACAGACAGACAGACAGGATGCTAGGCGCGCTCTCAAGGGAGAAGGCATGTCTTGGGAGCCGGGCAAGGCACCTGCCCGGCCAGGCCGTATGAAGACCTGGTTTCCGTCCCCAGCATCTTATCAACTGGGTGTGACGGAGAAATCCTGAGACCTCAGCACTCAGTGGGAAAGACAGGGTAAGACATTCAGAGTCATCTCTGCTACATAGTGAATTAGGCCAGCCTGGGCTACATGAGTTGTCTCAAAAAACTCCAAAACCAAATAAAAAGCCAGCATGGACTAAAGTCTGAAAGAGACTCATGGAAGGAAAGAGTATGAATCACAAGCCCCTGACTGGCCACCTGACTCTAGAGGAGACTTTAATAGATGTCCCTGGACTCAGGAGGGTCTGACACTTGGGCTGCCCTGGATCTTGGAGGGGTGTGTGGGGACATAGAGAGACATGGGGGCAGAGAGCTTTCCTTAAGTCCAATGAGAAACTCACTCCATCATTTTAATGGCACTTGTGTGCCTATGTGTACTATGATGCCGCAGGCCTAGCGTGCACCTGAGACCGCTGGGGGAAGCGCGACCCTCTACTGTGCGGGCCCAGGAACACAGCTTAGGTTTCCCGGCCTTGGCAGCTGGGGAACTCACTAGCCCACACTTTAGTTTCCTTTTCTTTTGCTTTTGAGGGTCTCATGTAGCCAGGGCCAGTTCTGAACTTCTGATCTCCCTGCTTCCGCCTCCCTCCGGTGCTGGCACCACACCTCTCTGTATGTTGTGACTCACAAAGGTCAGATGTAAGGTGTCCCTCCTACAGTCAAGCAGGGTCACCCAGACTTGCAGTTCAAGCCTGGATGAAGCTCAGTGCTGGGSACCTGCCTCTCTATGAATGGCTGTGTGTACGTGTGTGGCTGTGCGTGAGAATGTGTGTGTAGAGGCCAGAGGGTGACGCTGGGTCCTGTTCTCAGGGGCTGTCCACATATTCTCTATAGTTTCTGGCCAGTGTATTTWTTTTTAAGGATTTTATTTATTATTATATCTAAGTACACTGTAGTTGTCTTCAAGAGGGAGTCAGATCTCTTTACAGATGGCTGTGAGCCACCATGTGGTTGCTGGGATTTGAACTCAGGACCCGCGGAAGAGCAGTCGGTGCTCTTAACCACTGAGCCGTCTCTCCAGCCCCCTGGCCAGTGTATTCATGTGTGTGCAGATGTATTGAAGACAAAGATGACATCAGGATCTTTCTCCACCTTAGTCATTGAAGCGCCCAGAGCTTGCCGCTCCATTAGTCTAGCTCACCCCCCCCCCCGGGGGGCTGTTCCCACCTCATGCTGGGATTACAGGCACCTTACCACACCTGCCCAGCTCCCACACTGGGCTGAGGGTGCAGATGTTCAACTGATTGTTCTAGCCCTGTCCACCTTTTCCAGGACAAAGTCTTGAAACATGTAGCTGTGTTTTGCTTGGAACTTGTTATGTAGACCAGGTTGGCCTCAAACTACACAGCAATCTTCCCACCTTGCATCAAATCCAGTTGAGACAGACTAGAATGCCCTCCTGTCTCTGCCACTTCAGAACGGGAATTACAGGCCCTACAGCCCTACTGGTTTTATAATATGTGGATTCTGAGATGAGACTTAGGTCCTCATGCTTGTGACTAAGTGATCTCATCAGATACATTTCACATTTTGGATGTTTGGACCAAGAAAGCTCACACTGCACAGTCTGCAGATGAACCTGCTCTTCAGGAGTAAAGGGCCACCCTTAACACAGGCAGAACACAGGGCAGCCCAGTACTCACTGTGGGGTAATCAAAGCCATAGCTGTCGGGCAGCCCTGGCTCCGGGGGCAGGCGGTTGCTGGCGATGGGGCTGAGCAGGCGGGACTTCATTTGGAAGGCTTTGCTGCCACTGTTGTTACCACCGCCTCCACCAGGAACTGCAGGGCTAGGCAAGGGGGGCTCAGCTGGGCGGCGGCCTCTCCCAGAGCCTCCCCAGCCCCGGGTCTCCTTGCCTGCCAGGTTACTGGATGGAAGCAGGCTGTGTAGATTCAGGTAGGGGTTGAGGGGGATGCGGTAGTCCTTTGGGGGCTCCCCCAGCAGTGAGACCTGTAACAGGAGGGTTCATTTTGCTAGGGACCTGGACAGAGACCTCACAGGTCGTGGAGGCTGGCAGCAGGGTAGCTCCTTACCCCAGGGGGTGTTGGCAGGGGCCCACTGTCCTTCGGGAGGCCTCTATGACTGGAGCCTCGGAGCCCCACAGGGGCTGGGGGTGGAGTGAGCTGGGATGCTGGGGGACCCAGACCCATGGGCTCCCTGTCACCCCCAGAGGGGCCCAGCAATGGTGGCAGTAAGGGTGGTGGCTTCCCTCGGCGGGGCGGCAGTTCCGGGGCCAGGCCCCCCCCTAAAGAGAAAAGGAAGGTGTCAGCTAAGGGCCAAGACCTGAAGAGCCACTCCACCCATGGCCCCGAAACAGGGGCAAGACCCCCTCCCCCCGCCTCAGTGGCAGTTCATGACTCGGGGGGTCTCCGAGTGCCAGCATTTGAGGACACTGCCAGCTGCCCCACAGGGTGAGCACCAAAGCAACAGACAGAACAGCCCAGGCAGAGCAGGGTACCTGCCCTAGGCCACTGGTCAGATTCCCTGGGGCAGGGGAGAGGACAGTATTTCTAGAGAGGTAGAGTGGCGGGGTCTGACTTTACCTGTAGACAACTCCCCAAGGAGGGAGTTGGAAGGCTGGGCCCCGGCCTGGAGGGTACCCAGAGGTGAGTCTCCCAGGATCCCAGGCTTCTAGAACAGAGCACAGTCAGCTGGGGGTGGTTGTGGGGACAATATGGCCTGGGAAGAAGACACGGGACACCCATTGTCCTGGCAGTCACAGTGCTCAGCATTACTAACTGGAAACTCACTCACAGGCAGACACACAGGGAGCCCGCCCATCACCCACTCATGTGGGTGCATACCCTCACTGCGGGTATGCACTGAGGGCTTCAGGGCTGTCACTCCACAACTGCCACCACTGTCACACATACCCAATGACAGTCCTTAGCATGTAGCCCCTTGCTCATCACAGAACAATGCTGGCCCAGCGTAACTGCACCCCAGCTGTGAAAGGCTGGGCTTTCTTAGTCACATTCACTTCAGGAACAGACACGCATGCCCTGGCCACCAGGCCCAGGCAGCTCTCCAGAGCAGAGGGACATGTAAGGAGCCTGGTGGGGCTGCCCCCAATAGGAGGTTGTTACCTTTTGGCTCTGGCTCTGGCTCTGGCTCTGGCTCTGCAGGGCTAGCTGCAGCAGTGCAGTGGACAGGGCAGGCCCGCTGAGCAGTGGCATGGCAGGGGGCGCACCCAGGAGGCCTGCAATGAAACACGGATGCTCGGTGATCACCCAGCATGACTGCAAGCCCTCAGCATGACAGATGGTCCTGTGAGGCCAGGCAGGGAAGGCTGGGTCGTGCCTGTGGGAAGCTCTGCTCCCTTCTGGGACCTCCATCCTCACGCCACAGCCGCCAACATGGCAGGAGTGGCCACTGCACGACACCCCTGCCACCATGCATGGCCRTCTTACCCTGCTTGCCACTGGCGCCTCCGTGCAGCAGAGGGTTGAGGAGCAGCTGGAGGGAGGCGGACGGGCCCAGGTTGTTCAATAGCTGCAGGATATTTGGCTCAGGCAGGAGTCCCTTGCCTCGATTGAGAGCCTGAGGAAGGGGCCAGAGGGCGGCTCAGAGCAAAGGCCACAGAGGGAGACAAKGGCGTCTAAGGAGCRCTCTACTCACCGTGGCTTGGGCAGCAATGAGTGCTGCCAGCATGCTGCGGCCAGGGGGACCTGGGGCACAGAAAGACACACGCAGGTGGCTGCCACCCAGGGCCAGGCCATCTGCCCGCTCTTGTGCTGCCTCTGCCATCTCTGCTGTCTCGTACTCCAGCACCGCGAAGCCCTTCAGCTGCCCATCCTGGCCACATGCCAGCTGTGGGAGATTCACTTATAAGCGCCAGGTAAGTAACCAGAGACCACACACTGTCCCCAAACACTGAGAGTGAACCCTGGGAGAGGGGACTCCTCGCCACTCACTGTCCAATAACTGGTCACTAAATCTGTGCAATGACTAACAGAGGCCCTAGGTCAGTTTGCACAGGCCACATGGCTAGCCAGAGGGCTGACAAAAGACACATCTCACCCATAGCTATTATATTATTTGTGCTAACACACTGGGAACAAATTCTGACAGGGACTACCAGGAACATCAGGAGGTAAGCGATGGCTGCAGAGTCTGCCCTGAACACGTCTTGGGTCACAGATACTGTGGCAAGGGGCTGGCCTGGGAGGGCGCACCTAGGCCTGCTCGGAACCACAGGCTGGCTATTCAAGGCTGCTATTCCTAGTGAATGTGGAAGTCATGGCACCACTGTAGACTCTAAAGTCACACCAGAGCCATTTTACTTCAGCAGCCTCCTGCACAGCAGCCCAGTGGTTTGCTGAGCCCATACCCTCATCTAGTTCAGACCAGGCACGTTTCAGGAGTGAAAATGAATGGAAGCTAGATTAGTCTGGTGCTGCCCATACTGTACCTAATTTTGTTTAGTAAGATAGGATCTCACTGTATTGCCCTGGCTAACCTGGAACTCATAGACCAGCATGGCCTTGAATTTTTTTTTTTTTTTTTTTTT